>VUQS01031514.1:0-35017 GCA_015108495.1 Heterochromis multidens | reverse complement strand
GCGACCCCAAAAAAAAAAAAAAAAAAAAAAAAATAAACCAAAAAAAAAAAACAAAAAACAAAACACCTCCATCTATATGTAATTTCTTACTCTTTCTTTAGTCTTTAGTATATACAGATTTCCACAGCTCTATATAGAAACCAACAATTTTGTAACCCACTGCCAAAAATGTGCAGGTCTCTCCTTATGTGCCTGGTAGGAAATAACATACCGACAGTGCAGAAACCCTCACATTAAAACTTTTTCACAGCGCATTTAGAGGTCATATACTTGATTATCCTTAAATTCAGAGGGGAAAAATAGGTTGCACAACTTTATAGGTTTCATCACTTCTCAAAAAATGCAAAAATACAACTCAAATGCAGGAAAGAGTCCTTCAGGCCAATTCAAATACTGAGCTAAATATTTTAGTTTTTTATGAGAACAGGACACAGCCTGATGAAATGCTCCTCAGTTTCTCCCCAGATTCACAAATGTTTGGTAGTGGCGTCCTAAAACAAGGCCTACCATCTTAGAAAAGTTTTATCAGCTATGTCCCAGAACTTTATTCTGCTGTTTATTTCCAAGCCGCCCTGCTCGCTCCTTCTCCACCATGCCTGTTTTTTGGAGGTAGAATGATTAAGAATCTGATATTGGATTAAATATTTGACTTTTAATGATCAATAATTAGATTATTTTATATTGAGCTTTTTTCCATTGATTCATTGCGTGTTCCTTTTTGACTGAAAGTCATCAACAAAACACAAACACATACATCCTAATATGTTTTATCTCCTCTTCTCTCATAAAAGTCAGTGACTTTACAAAGAATCCAAGTTTCTGAGCTTAGAGGTGAAAAATGATCCACACAAATGAGAATGGAAAAGGTACAGACCTGTGCAGGCCACATTTCAGATCTGAGGTTATACTGCCTTCTAGTGTACATCCAAGCTCCTACGTCCCAGATATCCTGCATTGTTTTTACTGTGTTCCTCTCTATCTAACAAAAGAGATATAAGTTAACGTTTTCATGAAAAAACATATTTTTTATAAGGGAAATGGAAGAATAATGTGGATGACAGTACTTAACCATTGGGCAAAAGAGTGGTACCTTTTCTGATACACACTTGACACTTGTGATTTGGCACCTGAAGACACAGATCTTCAGACTGTTGTATTTAAGTCTCATCGTTCATTGTAAACAGATGTGTACTTTTTGGCTGCGTATAATAATAATGCAGTGTAATGTTTATTTGTTTAGCACCTTTGAAAACCTGGAATCTGGGCTTTTTGTCATCAGAGCAGCTGCAGATGATGCTAATTGAAAATCTAAAACTATTTTTCTTGCCTTATCAATATCACTTGTGCTAACATTTATCCATTAATTTACCATTTAGAAAATGCAAACATCACTCCAAAACTATTGTTTCAAAAGTCCTGAAAGAAGAGCTCTATATATATTAGATTCAATTCCATTTATATACTATATAGGGCAAATTCACAACAGAAGCCACCTCAATGCATTTTATATTTCAAAGTAAACACCTTACAATATTAGAGAGAAAACTCCAACAATTAGACAATCCAGTATGAGCAAGCACTTGGTGATAGTGGGAAGGAAGAACTCCCTTTTAACTGGACGAGACCTCTGCCAGAACCAGGCTCAGGCAGGGGGAGCCATCTGGGGGAAACAGAAGAGAAAAAAAGGAGAGCAAGGTCAAAACACAAGCTAAGGGCAAGATAGAAGACAAACTTTAATGACATGGAATTGATGCAGTTGCATAAAAACACATGGGGAGTGAAAAGATGTGAGTGAAGAAGAAACACTCAGCAACCTGAGCCTATAGCAGCATAACTAATGGAGGCTTTAGGGTCACTTGATCTAGCCTTCTAAGTTTTATCAAAAGGGAAACTTTTAAGTTTAGTAAACTTGAAGTATAGAGAGTGTCTGTCTCCGAAATTGGAAGCTGGTTCCACAGTAGAGGGGCCTGATGGCTGAAGGCTCTGCCTCCCATTCTACTTTTAGAAATTCTAAGAACCGCAAGTAAGCCAGCAGTCTGAGAATTAAGTGCTCTGTCGAAATAATATGGTACTAAGACGTCTTTAAGATATGACGGGGGTCTGATCATTCAAGACTTTGTATGTGAGAAGGATTTTGTATTCATTTCTGAATTTAACAGGGAGCCAATGAAGTGAAGCTGATATGAGAGAAATATGAGGGAGCTTTTAGAACAGCCTCATAATAATGAACTACAACATTTCAGCCTAGAAGTTACAAATACATGAACAAGTTTTTCAGCTTCACTCTGAGACAAGATGTTTCTAATTTTAGGAATATTGCACAGATGAAGAATGCAGTTCTACATATTTAATATGCGCATTGAAGGACATAACCTGGTCAAAATGACTCCAAGATTCCTCACAGTGCTACTGGAGGCTAAGTATGCCATCCAGAGTGAATACAGTATCTCATTAGACTGAGATTTTTAGGGCAAAGTACAATAACCTCAGTTTTGTCCAAATTTAGAAGTAGAAAATTACAGGTCACAGTATTATCTAAGGGAAGCATCTAAAACATGTCCCAGCACAGAACCCTGTGGAACTCCATGACTAACTTTTTTGTGTACTAAAGACTTTACGTTTACATGTGCTTTAATAACAGTATCTAGTATCTGTAGTAAAATGATGTGATCAATGGTATCGAATGCATCCACTGTCAGAGGCCATAAGTAGATCACTGGTAACCTTCACTGGTGCTGTTTCTGTGCTATGATGGACTCTAAATCGTGACTGAAAATCTTCAAATATCCCACTCCTCTGCAGATGATCACTTCACACAAAGTTTGACAACTGTGGCCTTGAATTCAGTACAAAAGAAAACAAGAAACATGAGCATAGAAGGCAAAAGCCTTTTAATATAAAATGTTCAAGAAGGTCAAAAGACTACATGAGCAGAGAAAGATAGAAACTCATTCTGTAGTGATGCAAATGAACCACATTATAAGACCACATACCTACCATCTGTATGAAGTGAAAACAAACTTAGTGGAAAGTGCTTTGTATAAAAATCAGTGGGTGTTCATTATTTAAAGTACAAAATTCACATAAAAAAAGCTAAAAGACTGACAAAGTATCAAAATCTTTCAGCAACCACAGAGCAACAATACATGCGAATGTTCTTGAGCTACATACTAAATTAACTTTCAGACAGGGTTCTTTCGTACATCAATTAATGCATTGTTTGAGGTCAGTGGTCCAATGTTGAGGCTGGAGCGACGGGACTCTCGGCGAGATTTAACCACAGGCAAAGATGTTGGCCCACTCCAAGACCCCACAGCAGTTTGACCTACGCGCTTAACAGGGCCGTCGCCAGTCACCTGAAGCCACAGCTCCTCCATGACGGCAGGTTCCTCTGTTGGGAGAGAAGAGCGTCTCCACGTGGACGGGAGAGGGGTGTTCACCAGCTCCCGCATTTCCTCCCTAGACTTGGAAGGTCTGTCCAGCTGCCCTGCCCCTTTGCCTCCTGAGCTGTCTTCGGGGCAACGGGGAAGCTTTTCCATGCCGCCAACGTTCGCAGGTTTACCATCAGATGGCACGACTGAAAGACAGGAATACGTTATTTTGAACAGAGTATAAATCACTAGGATTGGATCACTGTGTTATCAAGCAACAGGAAAATCTGAATTGAAGACATCTTGCTGCTAGTCCTATAAAATGATTATTACAATCATTCATTGATAATAAATACTTTCGTACCTTTAGGATGCTCTTTTGGCTGATTGGCTGACCCGCAGAGTTCCCTCAGTTTGTTGTTTAGTTCCAGGTTAGCCGCCTTGTAATGGTTCAGCTCCCTGCTGAGGTTAAGGATCCATCCCTCATACTGCCGCTGCCTCCCTAACAGGCCCTCATCCATTTGTTCTATTGAGATGAGAAGACACACAAAGTATGAATATTAATAGCTTTGAAGATATTCTAAGAAATTTAAAGAAACACCACCACCTGTCACTTTAATTTATACTCTACCTGTAAACCTTAAATATATCCAGTGTATTTACACTAGTCCACAATATAATGTAACTGGTGCAAGCAGAGTGAAAGGCCAATGTGAGTCTCACCTCGACACTGCTGCAGTAAGAGCTGCACACTCCTCTCATGTTCCTTCTGCTGCTGTGTAAGCCGGCGATCTGTGTCGAGTTGTGTGCGATCGAGGGCATTTTCCAACCACTGCACCAGCCTCTGCTGCTCATCTAGTTGCATTTCCAGCTCAGCTAGGGCAAGTTGCAGCTTACGCTCCTCCTCACGTAGAGACACCACCTGCAGAAAATGTGCACACAAACACTCTTCAGCCTATATATTGGCAAGTCCAGATGCCGTCCACAGTCACATACAAATGTTCTTTATTCTGACTTCAGTGCAACTCTTTAAATGGAATATAGTCTGGTGTTTAAATGCGCTGATGCATTGATGCACTGTGTGACATGAGCACAAGTGATGAATACACTCACTGGTCACTTCATTAGGTACACCTATTCAACTGCTTGTTAACATAAATATCTTTGGCAATTACATGGCAGCAACTCAATGCATTTACGGATGTAAACATTGCTGAACTGAACAACTTGCTGAAGTGAGCATCAGAATGGGAAGAAAGGTGATTTAAGTGACTTTGAATGTGGCATTTCAGAAACTGCTGATATATTGGGATTTTCCCACACAACCATCTCTAGGGTTTACAGGGAACAGTCTGAAAAAGAGAAAATATCCAGTGGGTGGCAGTTCTCTGGGTGAAAATGTCTTATTGATTAGTCGGAGAATGACCAGACTGCTTCAAGCTTATAGGAAGAAAACAGTGACTCAAATAACCACTCATTACAATCAAGGTTTGAAGAATAGTATCTCTGAACGCACAACATGCTGAACCTTGAAGCAGATGGGTGCCACTTCTGTCAGTGAACAACAGGAAACCGAGGCTACAACACACAGGCTCACCAAAACTGAACAATAGACAAATTGGAAAAACATTGCTTGGTCTGATGAGTCTCATTTTCAGCTGTGACATTTGGATGGAAGGCTCCGAATTTGGCACAAACAACATGAAATCATCCTGCCTTGTATCAACGGTTCCGGCTGCTGGTGGTGCTGTAATGGTGTTTGGAATACTGTTGCTGACCATATCCATCCCTTTATGACCACAGTGTACCCATCTTCTGATGGTTACTTCCAGCAAGATAACGCTCTATGTCAAAGCTCATTTCATCTCAAACTGGTTTCTTGAACATGACAATGAGTTCACTGTACTCAAATGGCCTCCACAGTCACCAGATCTCAATCCAATAGAGCACCTTTGGGATGTAGTGGAACAGGAGATTCACATCATGGATGTGCAGCCGACAAATCTGCAGCAACTGTGTGATGCTGTCATCTCAATGTGGAGCAAAATCTCTGAGGAATGTTTCCAGCACCTTGTTGAATCTGTGCCACGAAGAATTAAGACAGTTCTGAAGGGGGTCCAACCCAGTGCTAGCAAGATAATAAATACTAAATATGAATACATACAAATACTAATAAAGTGTCTAGTGAGTATATGTCCTGCATTTCAAATCAACCCCCTGGAGACGGACATCAAGGTGGATATGTGCTGCTCTTAATTCTTTAAGAGTTTCTGTTGAAAACTCACCACAGAGATGTTATTCAGCTTGGCAGCTGCTATCTTTTTTTTTTGTTGAAAGGACAGAAGCATCCATCCACAGGCATTTATGCCAACACAGGTATGGGCATGTTAAATGTGAAGGAAAGGGCATACTCAGGAAGAGCACAGTCACAAACTAATCAGGCTGAGGTGTTTACATGGTACATTTCTTTCTTTCTTTTTTCTTTTTTTTGATCAGTTTGTGAAAAGGTTTATTCTGCCCCCTAAAAGTGGATAACATTGGTCCGATCCTGTTTATTCTGAGCATTTTTATTCTGTTTGGTCAATGTCAAGTGTTTCACATACCTTGTCGAAGTACTTGCACAGTAGAGCTCTAGTCTCAGAGGCAGACAGGTAACTGAGCTTGGCCATGAGATTCATCTCCCACTGGGAGAGCATACTGGCAGAAGCCCTAAGCTGTCTCTGTCTTTGAGTGATGGCTTCATTCTTGTACTCAATAGCTGCATCCAGAGCCTCAATTGCCTCGTCCAGTTGGAAAAGGGTTCGCTCCTCCTGGTAACATCAGAGTGAAGAGATGTGCTTCATGAAGATTTGAACAGTCGTACACATGTACACTTCATTTTTCACTTAAAATTAGTGCTTTCCACATTCTTGTTATTAAGACTTTCTGCTATTTTGAGTGTATTCAGTATGTTTCCTCTACAGCAAAATATTAATCTAAAGAGTGCCAATAATTAAAATCATATTAAAGTGCTTAAACCCCAGAGTAATATCTGACCTCAGGTGAGAGCAGGTTACCCTGCCGCAGTTTATCGTCCAGCTCAACTCGTTGTTTCAGCAGTGAATCTTTCTCTTGACGCAGGTTGGATATCTCTTGGCGGATCTGTTGGGAGTCTTGAGCACTGCTACTGCGAAGGAGACCATTCCTCTCACTCAGCTCTTGCTCGAGTGATTCAATGCGCCCGGTAAGTGTCACCAGATCTTTACTTATGGCCTGCAGGAAAGATGAATAAAAGAAAACTCAGCATTTGCAAGTTTCCTGTGCCAATGAGCTGAGTTGTTTGTGTTAATACCTGACTGGAGCGGAGCCTCTTGGTCTCCAATCCGCTGCGTTCCTGTAGCAAGGCTTCTTTCTTGGCCAGGATTTCCTCTCTTTTTGTCAGCTCTCCCTCCAGATCTTCCAGTCCTCTCCTCTGTTCTAGTGTCCGCTCCATCTCCTCATCCAGCCAGCGCTTTTGTTCCTCAATTTTCTGCTCACAGGGGTGATGAGACAAAAAAAAGAACACATAAATGCACATTAATAGACAGTAGCAGTATTTCTAGGTACCATACTACTGCATCTCAGTTCTTGTTGCACCTGTTGCTCTTCTAATGAGATGACAGAGCCATTACTGCCACTGCGTCTCTGCCTCTGGAAAGCTGCGATCGCTTCAGTCTTTATCTTCAGGATCTTCTGCTGCTGCTCATTTTTTATTTCAAGTTCCTGTAATGGTGGCAGGGAAATAACATGAAAATCCCATTTTCACACCATCAGACTGCAAGGATAGAAGAAAACTACCTCTAACAAAAAAATAAATAACTGCATTTGGCTCTTATTTATGCTTCAGTCTTATTGGATTCAATTTCCAATTAAGTTAATTTGCTCATAATTGCTAAAAAGACTGATTCTATACTAAAACTAGGGCAGCTGACTAAAAAATATTTACATATAATTCAAATGAAAAAAAAACAAATAAACACACAAAAAAAAAAAAAGACAAAGAAAAAGGTGGAGGTGACAGGTTCATCCTGTAGGAGAGTTAGGCCCTGAATAGGAGATGTTTTTGACCATAAAGTCTTTCTCACAAGGGCCACCACCAGTACACGCCACCCTACCTCCACTGTAGGATGTCTGTGGGTGTAGCTGGGGGCAAAGAGAGCTCCATCTGCTCTCTCTTGGCTCAAGCTGCACTAAACTTTGAGTGAGTTTAAGCTGTAAAGGAAAGGGGTGTGCCTGATTTATAACACAAGACAAAAATGAGAGCTTCTTAGCGAAAATAAATGCAAAAGCGTAGCCGTTAACTTCTTGATTTATTTTGGTTTCATATTGGTTAGAAGACAAAAATCACAGTTGACATTAAAACTGTATTAATTACCCAGCCTTAATTGAAACTGCAGTATCATCTGAGATGTGAATTAATATTTTTCGATCAAACTTAGAAAAAATACTGGAAAATGTTTGCTTAATTACAAACATTAAAAAAAACAAAAAACAATGCCACTCAGCAGTACCTTGACTCTGTGAGTTCTCTGCTGCATTTCGTTCTCCAGACGACGCTTCTGCTGACTTTCCTGACGCAGACGCTTTTGCAATTGCTCCTGCTGATATCTCATAGACTGGACGCTTCTCTCCAGCTCTAACACACGGCGTTCACTCTGGGCAGGAAGGTTGGCGAGACGAGCAGTATCCCTCTGACGCTGGCTTAGTACCTAATATTTAACCAGAAATATTTACACTTTTAGAGGTTTACAGGTCATGTACAATATATTATTCCAGACACCATATAACACCAAACTTACTCTGTCAGCTCTTGGCAGTGCATGAATACAGAAGCTTGGAGTCAAACCTGAACTTTGCTCTGAGCAGCAGCTATCTTCCTGCGACATTCCTGTGCTCTGGTCTTGTCTGTGGCGCTGATTTCTCTCTCTTGCCTCTCTAGATCCTGCAGCTGCCGCTGGGCTTCCTGTAGCTCCTGTCGAGCCTGCACAGCTTCACTCTCCAGAGCTGTGATCTTATGGCTGTACTGCTTGTTCAGAGCTTGAGCGTCCTTACCTTAAAAATAAACAAATGATTTACAAAAACACACAAGAGAACATTTATTTGGAAAGGATGCCACAAAAGGACAGCGATGAAACCTAAATTGCTACCTGTTTTGACAAGCTCTTTAATGAGTTCTTCTTTCATGCGAATGGTGACAGAGAGCTCCCTGATCTTCTGCTGTGCCTGAAGAAGTCCCCACTCTGAAACGCCTTCAAAGCTTTTTAGACTTTCTCCACTACTGGAGTTGGCTACAGAGAAATTTGAAAGTGAACACAGGAGGTTGGTACGGTGGTATCATGAGGAAGGGGACAGAGCTTTGACTCAACTCAGTCATGAGTTGAGTCAGGTAATATAGAAACAGAAAAGAGACAACAAAAACATATCATATAGGTTTTATAAGTCTGTGGTCACACTGAAACTACCAGTTCAATGTGTAAACACAAGAAAGTACAAAACTAAATTATCATTCCACGTGAGGTTAGTGTGTCTGTAATTCACTTAATTCACTTTCTGTGCATGCCACACATGGAAATGTCTGCTGTCCACAAAAAAAGACAGAAAAGTAACTATAAGGAATCAAAACTGGATAACAGATTGCCTAACATGTTTGTAAGTGTTTCTGACTCTATGACAATGCATAAATTAAACTTGGTTTGTGTTGAAAAGACTGATGTTTCTGTAAAGATTTAGGAACAAATATATAAATGTTCCACTAGTGAAGTTGGACAAATATAGTACAAAAAATAAAAATAAAAATCCAGACAATATATTCAGCATCCCAATCAATGCTCCATTGGATCAATTCTGAGCATCTGGGAAACCTTGTTAGTGAGTAAGTTGTTAGACTTACATGCTTTTCTGGCTAAACAGGGGTGCTGGTCAGCAGCTGGTAATCCCCCTGACTGCATGTCCCGCTTAGTCCAGGTCAGATTCACCTGCCTGACAGAAACACAGAGTTCAGAAATAAGATGAGCACAGGTGCAACACAACGACACTGTGAATGAACAGTTAACTGACATGAATGACCAGACTGTCATGTAGCAGCTTTTTTTTAAAATTACATCCCTATTTAGATTCTACAGAAACAACATACTTGGATCTCTCTTGGCCAGAATGACTGCCCTCTTTTTCCCTGTAATGCATTTCTGCTCCACCTGGGATCTCCTGCTCCTCATACAATTTCCCATCCTGATCAGTGCAAGGCCCATTACCAAGGTATCCCACTGGACTGACCTGCAGCCACACAAAACACACAGATCCACAGCTATGAAAACTACAAAAAACTAAATTTGACTCTTAAACAGATTTTTCTACTTCTTGTTTTGCAACTAAAAACCTAGCTCTAATGATCGGTTACCTGTCTGTAGGTGCCTCCATTTTGACTGTGCTGCATGGAGCCCATAGGGGCAGTGTGTGGCCGCAGCCTCATGTTAAGACCCAGGCCCATCAGTCCTGCAGTAGAGAGCTGACACTGTAGATCTGCTATCAGGTCCTGCTGCTCCTGCAGCTTATCACTCTGAGACAGTAAGAAGACAATGAAATCAGTATTGCATCATCTAAGGCCCGGTATGATCTGAAAGATCAGTATAATAAAACGTTGGAAAGGTGGCGTGCAGGTCAGTAGGGTTAACTTTGTGGTGACAATAAAAAAATAAACAAAACAACTATTAAGTTAATCACAGCTGTGAGACACTGCTCCAATGGAAAAAGATAAGAATTAAACTTTGTCTAACCTGCTGCTTGTATTGCTCCATAGCATCCTCCAGAGCTGCTAGAAAGTCTGTGTTCTCCCTCTCTAACCGCTGGACCTGTGACTGAAGATGTGCAATAGTATCTTCTTTCTCTCCATCTTTTTCACTTTCATGGTTATGACTCCACCTCTCCTCCACAGCTCCTGTGTCCTGAGCGATAAGTCATACTTATTAACATATATGTATTGCATTCCTAAATTTATTAAAAATTACTTTTAAAAAAATTACTACCGATTTAATAATTATTTTAGAGAAAGAGACACACCTGGTTCCTTACAGAAGGCCTGCCCCTCCTCAAGCCAGCACTGTCCTCAGTGGAGCTGTTCTCAATACCACTGTCTGGACCGGAAGCCGTGGTCAGCCCACTTCGCTCCTCCTCCACTGAACAAAGCCACTCCTTCACTCTCAGACTCTGTTCAGCAGTCAGAGCCCCTTCACTCTGCAGCTCCCGCAGCAACCTGTGACCCACCAGCAGCACAGAAATTAAAGGAGTAAACACTAAAGCTTCACAGCATCTATAAAAGTTAAGCCAAAAACATAAATGATACCTCGTCACTACATCAGTGTGACTACATGCCTGTGACAGTTTTTTTTTTTAACTATCTTTACAGTGTTATATATCTCACTTATCTCTTCTACATTGTTGTACGAATACGAATAACTTTATTGATCCCAGAGGGAAATTCATTTCAGAGCAACATCAAAAATTATGTCTTAGAATGAGATACACTGATGACTGGGTATGTGACGCAGCATGTGAAAATCCAGCTAAAATCCAAATTTTTCATTTTTTTAATGTTTCCTAAAATGCCCAAACTTCTAGACTATCATGCAAAAACAAATTTCATTGATCTCTTTATTTTCTACAAATTTTGACTTGAAAATGTCAAAATGTGTCCAATAATTCATTGAATTATTGTTTTTTACTAATGACACAAATAGAAAAATGCTTACTTGCAGCAAATTCATAAATTATCAAACTTCTCATAAAACTCCACTAGGTCTCCAAGAAACCGTTGACCAATCACAATCCACGCAGCATTATCGCCACAGGCTAAAGACGATAAAGTCGCCAGCATCACTAAGGGGGCAAATTTTGCTGGCTGGCTGGCCAGGAAGAACCCCTAGGCATGTGCGGATGCACTGAGGGGGTTTTTTACCTCTCACAGCCGAGAGTTTTGCTGGACAAGGATTTGGGGCAAAATAGTGCCCTACTTATTTGCATTTTATGCATCAGAAACTGTTCAATAAACTGCAATTTTCAGACACAGTTTTGAGAGATACTTGCAGAGAGTGAAGTTAAACACTGGAAATATTGGAAAGTCCAGTTGTTCTTGATTAGGTCATTACTTGGCTGTTTTTGTGCGCAGCTGAGATTCTCGGTCTGCATCTTTGGCTGGCTTTTCCCATCCTGCGTCACATATTAGGCTTTGGCTGATTGGACACTTTTATTGTCTTTAGGGATTTTTATAAAACACCTAATTATAAATAAATAAAAAATGAAATGAAAGTAAAAACACTGGCGTTATGTTTGCTCTGGCTTTTTAATTGTATAGTACAAAAAATAGCATATTTCAATATATATAGAAACTTTTGTCTCTCTGTATAGATACACTGAACTTGTGCATGGGAAATTATACATGAGCATTAATTCGCAAATTGACCTCCCACTCAATGGCTCAGTGACATCTGGAGCAGATGTCTATCAATTTATAAATTTAAATTTTAGGTTAAACCGAGTCTCCAATTTATACAGTACAGATTAAATATTGCAGACTAAATCAAACCCCATAAATAAATGTTCTTTAACCTGTAAGCAGTGTCTGTGCAGGTCCTATAGTGAGCGCTCTGGACTTGCAGTCTGCTTATTTCTCCCTCTCCAAGTCGAGGTCTCCTATTGGGATCGGCGTGAGAGATTATGCGGGTCTCTGAACGCTGGCGGTTTTCGAGGGCTCTGCGGAGAGCCTTGATTTGTTGCTCCAGCCCTTCCACACGATCTGGCTCACGCTTGCAGTTAACTGTAGCACGGTTTTGAATGTTTCTTGCCCTTGTGGCATAGTTTAGTGTGTTCAGGCTCTCATCAAAATCTGAGGAAGATGGACTGATGCAGGCAATCATCAGGGTTTTTGAATTTCCCCCCAAAGAATCTTTTAGTATCCTAGTTGAAAGAAGGATAATAAAAGTATCAGAAAACATTGTTTAGTTAGATTAGTATGCTTAAGTCCAGATCAACTTATTACAACTTACCTTGTAATTTTAGAATCTCTGTATGGTATGTGAGAGCCTTTCCTCTTGGGGTCGCCCAGTGCCCCAATAACATTTCCTAGAGCTAAAAGACCGCTGTTGATTTGGATACTCTCTTTCAGTCTCTCTCCAGTGTTTCCTGTCCTTAAGATGCGCTCTGACCCTGCAAGGTCAACAAAGTGGAACTTGGAAGACAACATTTGTGGTCCAGAACTTCCAGCAGTCCCATAAAGGCGAGAGCTTCCCCGACGCTGGTCCATGTACACAGTAAAAATGGTGTGGGACCTGCTGGAGTTTGGATTCATCTGGGTTGCACCAGTGTGCCTGGCTGTGTTTCCAGACTCCAGTAAACTCAACACCTCATCAAGACCCTCCACTTCGCACTCCTTTACGCCGCATAAAACTACAAAGTCACACAGACAAAAAAAGAAGTAAAATGCAAATAAATACATCAACAAATACTTTTTAAATGAAGACATTTCTGCATACTGTTTAACATCACTACCCAAAACATGCTTAGAAACAATTAAGGCTGCTTATTTCTTACCAATGTTGCCTTTATCCTCCCGGATGTGGATGTCCTTGCTGGCAGTCTCAACTTCCAGCAAGTCCTTGAACTCCTCTTTGTAGACCTCCAAATAGGAGACTCGAACAGAAAAGTCTGTGAGGTCATTTTCATCTAGCAGCTTGAAGATATCTGCAACGGCCCTGGGGATGATGCCCTGCTCTTCATCTCTAAAGGAACCTAAAAGTACAGTTAAAACATATGTCAGCATGAGTTATTTTTTTTATGTAAAATCTGATGGTGCGCAGTTTTTTCCCCCCATGCAAAAACAATTCACTGCAAGACAGCATAACAACTTATATTTTGAAAGTGTGCATATTGCCTGCTTTGTTGAAACTAAACATTTTGCTAATATTTTGAAGTAAAACATTTTATAAAAGAAACAAAAACTTACAAATATTAGCTTCCCCAATGGTATAAGTCTTGCCTGATCCTGTCTGTCCATAGGCAAAGACTGTAGCATTGAAACCTTGGAAGAAGGCATCTATGAGCGGCTGGACAGACATAGAATAAACCTCCTCCTGACTGCAAGTTTCCTCAAATAGGAAGTCGCAAAGAAAGTGTCGGTCATGACCCAGAGTAACCCTACACAGCTCAGGATCCACAGTGATACAGCTCTCGTGGCAGTGTAGAAGCTCTTTAGGCAGCAGGGGACGCACTCGGACAGCCACTTCCACCGCAGAATACTCTCCTCTGCCTTGGCCAGCAGGCACTTTGGGAGACATTTCTTCTGCAATGTTACAGCTCCTCTCTGTTCTGCTGTTATGTATTGCTCATCCTTGGGCCCCTATAGGGAACAGAAATAATTTATCAACAAAGACTTGATCAACTTGTCATGTCATCTGTCTGAAGATGTTATGAGGTAATAAATGAGGATGCAACCGATGGCATGATAAGATAACAAACTAATTGTTTCTAATTTAAGCCACCCAGGGAGTGACTTGAATAATACCAATAAGTCAGCATTACTATATCACTATATACAATCATGTGAAAAAGAAAGGACTGCATAGAGTCCTGGGAAAAACTAAGTACACCCATGTTTCAGTATTTTGTAGAAACCCCTTTTAGCAGCAGTAACTTGAACTAATAGCTTTCTGTATGACTTTATCAGTCTCTTACATTATTGTGAAGGAATTTTGGCCCACTCTTCTTTACATCGTTGCTTCATTCCATTGAGATTTGCAGGCATTCGTTTATGCTCTCTTAAAGTCCCACCACAGCATTTCAATCTGTTTGAGGTCTGGACTTTGACTTTCTTTTTCAGCCATTCGGTTATAGATGTGCTGCTTTGCTTGGGATCATTGTCCTGTTGCATGACCCAGTTTGGGCCAAGCTTTAGCTGTCAGACAGACGACCTCAACATTTAAGTCAAAAATACTTTGGTATACAGAGGAGTTCATGGTCGACTCAATGACTGCAAGATGCCAAGGACCTGTGGCTGAAAAATGCGCCCAAATCATCACCCCTCCATCACCGTGTTTGACAGCTGGTGTGAGGTGTTTGTGCTGATGCGCTGTGTTTGGTTTTCGTGGCCAAACATGTTCACTTTGGTGTTGTCTGTCCAGAAGACATTGTTCCAGAAATCATGCGCTTTGTTCAGATGCAACTTTACAAACCTAAGCTGTGCTGCCATGTTCTTTTTAGAGAGAGGAAGCTTTCTCCTGGCAACACTTCCAAACAAGCCAGCAATTGCTGTCCTGAACTTTAACATGCTCAATGAGGCCGTTAGAAATCTAATTCAAAATACACGTTTACATTTTCATATTAAACCCCTTCAATCATAATCATAGCTCTATACTAACGACACAGCAGTCAAGTGCCACAGTTAAAGTCCTAAACAGTTTAAAATAGTGGATCATCTTTTATTATTATTTGGGTTTGGTAACGTAACGTTGCTGCATTTTAACCCAGTCAATTAAGGCTAGGGTTTTATCTGCAACTTTAGAAGCTACTTTATGGGTCTTTCATGCGGACAAACCAGCTTGGGATCGAGTGAAAAAATAAAAGCTAACGTTATAGTTCACATCCAACCTAGAAGCAATCACGGCACTGTTAACTCTGTGTTTCTGGAGTTAGCAGGGTAACGCTAGCTCGCTATTCCACAGGGTTACAAAAGAGAAGAAAAAAAAAACAAAAACAAAAACCAACGAAGAATGTGCTACCTTTATTAGTGAAAAAAAAACGTGTCGGCTGTATCTTAAGATCCTTTAATCTTCACACTGCTTCCTAAAGTTCACATGTTCGTAAGGGTGCTTGTTTTCCAGATTAACTTCAGCTAAGCTAAAGTTAGCTGAAAGTCTGAACAACATCAGAAACTTGAGGATGAGGGTGGATAACGCTGATAACGTTACACACCAACTCGGCCTTTCCCCGTTACAAATGCGTAACGTTAAACGGCGTACACTGATAGCTTTCGTAAGCACTAAACAGTTATCACGACTTACTTTATTACAGCAGAAGTTGTACCATGGATTCAGAGTAACGCTGGAGGCTTTTTGGGGTTTTTTTTTTTGTTGGGAGAATGGAAGCTGAGGGGCAGGCAGTCCAGGGGAGGAGCCCGAAACTATGGCCTGAACTTTGGGTTTGATCCGCAGCAGCAAAGCATCATGGCTGAGCATGATGAGGCGACAACATCTCAGCAGGTCACAATACACGTGATTTAATGCAAAATCTCCATTTGAGGGACTTTAATCTTATTCTGTGTGTGTGTGTGTGTGTGGTTTTTTTTTTGTTTGTTTGTTTTATTTGTAGGCACTTAACAGGATACTTTGGTGTGGATGCAGGATTGTAAAATACTGCGACATATTTCTGCAAACTATCTGCCACGAGAACCAAATTAAAGTATATGTAAGTAGTATAATCATCAAAGACAATTTTACAGTGATATTTATTCAACACTTCATTCTCACCACATTGCCAGTCTTGTTTGGGTCATGATACTAAAGATGTACTTACCCATTTTTCCCTCTCTTCCATTTTTTTCTGGAAGGGTAATCTTAGGCTGTGTCTTCAGTAAATGTAACTTACATACAGTATGTTTTAGAAAATTAAAGGTTAAGGCTAGAGAACTGTTCGGTGGAAGAAAACTAAACTAAACAAAGCTTATGGGCTATAATAAAATGAATAAATGGACACTGAGTAGAGTAGACTCTAAAACAACAAACACACAAACAAAAGGTCACACCCATCTGCTGATGTGTCCTGGCAATCACCCACCAATCTTTACACTGTTAGTAGGCCTGTTCAGATTTAAAAACATTTGAAATGTAGGCTACACATGATATGGGGTTGAGTGACATACTGAACTATATTTAAAGTTCTTCAAAAATTGCCCAGTTACCTCTGCTCCCTTGTTACATATAAATACAGGACAGTCTAATGGTAGCTGTACCTCTTATTCACACTGATCTTGGAAATACTGGGTTTAAATACTTTTCTGCCCACAAATTAATGGGCTACAAAAAATGTGAAGCTAAATTCTCTGGTTTTATTGTAACATTTTATATATAATCACACACGTGCTTTTCCTAATTCTGAAAGTGTATAAAGTCTTTTTTTTTGTATTATCTGTCCACAGGTCATTCTTGAAAAAGAGCTCCCAATCTCAATAAGGCTACCTGTTTAAATAAAGTATCTGATAACAATAGTAATAATACTCATAAATAACTACAAATGGTGATGAAAAACCATAGCTGCACCAATGACCACAGTAAACAAATAAATGTGTGCCTTAGCAAGGTTCAGCCACAGGGTGTCTTGATTCAACTATTTTCTGATTTCTTTTCTCTTTCAAGTTGTAAGTAACTGTGTAGGAGCTGTAATGCAAAAAGGAAAGTGTTTCTCAGGCACACAATGTGTAATACAACAATGATTTAATAAATGAGGGCAGCTCAATATGTAGCCTACAAAAAACTGTAGATTATGATCAGTAATAAACCCCTTCGGATACACTGCAGCTACAGGAACACTTACTAAAACTGACTGACATGTGATCAGAGGTTCCCTATTATTGTAAATGTGCAACATGGTGATGTTTAAAAACTGAAACTGATGCATTAAAGTGAAAATGGTTCAAAATATCCTCAAAGACAAAAATGAATGTTGGCAAAAGTAGTTATGTTTGTGAATCATGAAGTTTCTGAAGTCAGCCATGTGTGATTAAAGGTTATGTGAAATGAATGCTTTTTTAGCTCGCTGCTTAAACATTGTGATGTAATGTCATAGGTTCTGGTATATGAATGGCCTCCACGATGTGGCCTGTGCCTGGCAGACTGAAAAGTAGAGCATGCCTGATTCTTGCAGTTCAGTTAAAACATGTTAGCGACACTTCAGCTCATGGATTTCAATTGTAACTCTGACTTTGGGGTTTTAGTTGCTGAGCCTCAACTTTAATTTGAGTATTTGTTCAATTCAAATGTGAATAGTATAGGAAATGTGCTGAAGTACAGTCAAAGCCAAATAAAAGGTGTCACTTTCCATTATATTTAGCAATTTTTAAGAGGACTTTATTATTCCCTAACCACAGCTTTTAGATAAAACAAAATAAATAAAAAAAACCCCAGAACAAACAAATGAAAAACAAACAAACATTTGAACTGGAAAGTGTTGCTTGGGGGAAGGACGTACCCTGCTGCCACTGCAACAGGACTTTGGTTAAGTGGAAGACAATGGAAGGATGGATGGATAGATAGAAAAACCATCTGACTATGGCATTAAAAACAGTCCAACATTTCAGCAAAGATGCAAAAAGTCGCAAGTCAGCCATTGTCTGATTTGCTTGTTTACAATTTCTTGAGCTCCAAATGCATCTGAAAATCATCAATCTGCCGTCCTTATCTTTAGTGCCACCAGCATTATCTGGATTTTCTGCTGTAAGTTCCATACCTAAGAAAAGTCTGTAGTTCTGTCACTTCAGAAAACACACAGTTGTGGTCTTTAGTGTGTTTCATCCAATATTAGTGTCTGATTTTTACATTACAAATTTATTTTTTCCCATAATCCTTTACTACGTCTCAAATCTGGGAACGTTATTGAAAGGCCTCATATAAATACATTTCATTGGTTGGCTTCACATGATCAATAATGTGGTAATTATACTTTTGTATGAGTTTTGAGGTTTGAAATAATGTATAAATAGGAAAATGTTGATTTTAGCTAGTGTGCCCATTGGTCAAAATCAAAGACATGAAATATGTTTTGGTCATACTGGCACTTTTATTATTTGGACTTTTGATACACACAGTGTGTCAGTCTTTTAAACTGGATCCTTTTGCACATGAAGCTTGGCCTTTTCTCTCTCGCTCTCTCTCTTGCTGTGCATTAAAATCTTACTAAACTCCAAACTGAAGGAACCAATAACTGTTTAATCATGCAGCTACGGTTTATGGTCACTTTTAAAAACAGTTGGGGGTGCAGTATGTCTAATTTGTGAACAGAGGGCAGTGTTGCATCATGGTTTGAAATGGCAAATTTTCCTTGCAAAGACTCACAATGTAGGTCCACCAATAAACTTGCTTGTCAATTCTTGACTTGAAAATAATAATAATAATAATAATAAAAAATCTGAAACAGAGCAGAGAGATAAAGAAGGCATAGATGTGTTATTGATGCAAGAGCCAGATTCGGATTAAGATACTATGAGATTAAAAAATGAGATTGCCAAAAACTGCCAGTTTAACCCTATTAACTGAAAATTAACTTGAAATTAATGTAACAATTTCTTCCTGATCACAAAACCGTTGTGGGACTTGTATGCATATATGCGTGTATGCCTAAGCCTACTCAACACCGACAGACATTGGGCAGCCAAACACAGTCCCTAAGAGAAATAACAAATCTGGTCCACAAACAACAGAATCAGACTATAACAGAAGGAGAGTCACTAAATGTACTTATTCTGGTTGCCATCTGTAAAAGCCAAGAAGAGGCTGAATAATGGACTGTAGGTGTCCCTTATAATCAGGCTATGATTGGAGAGCTAAAGGAAGAGTGAGGGTTAATGCTGCATTCAAAAACAGTACTCAGGTATGGAACATTTCTCACTAAGAATTCTTTACTGCACATGCAGTCTCTGGAGCCTCAGCAGACCCCATCACTCTCTCCTTTTTTCCATTAAAAGCAACATGAGACCAAGCTATACGTAGTCAAAAGTAAGTACCACTGATATCTCAAGTGGCTGTCAAAGTGAGCATGCTTGTTTCTGATAATAATGCCTCCACACTCAGACTGAGATCAGGATATTCATTGCAGTCTCCCTTGCAAGCATTCATTAGGAGGGCTTTTTTATCTGCACAGAGGTGTGACTCATGGAAAAAGCTGTAGAGAAGGGCAGTGGAGCCAGAGGAGAGGGGATGGAATGACAAGAAAGTGGATGTAACGTGATAAGGTTAAGGAGGGGAGGAAAACAGGACAGTGAGGTGAAGAGAACAGGCAAAACATCAGATTTCAGGCCAGGTGCTCTCACAGACCAACTTTTTTGTGTATCAGCCTAGACAGACAATGCAGAGCTAAAATGTAGAGGGATGGGGGCTTTATTACTGAATCATCACCTCTTGTGGATCCCTGAGGCACAGACACAAGCCAGCCTCAGGCTCAAATCCCCCTTTTTTCCCCAAGCTTTTATTGAGACAGGAGAGGGGAGAACTGAAGAACAGAAGGAGGTCTATTTCGTGGTGGTAATAAACACTACTGTTTTTAATTCACTCTGCAGCTAAGTCAGTGACTGACTGGCTGGTGCGAATTGTCATCTCTATTCATCTGTCATTCTCTGTCTGCCTCTCTCTCTATCTCTGGGCATCTTTTTCTTCACTCAACATGCAATCTTGTTTTAGAATTCTGTGTCTAAAGCACCCTTTCTCCCTCATGGAGCCATTGCTGTGTCTCAGCCACAGTATGGAGCCCTCTCTGCAACTAAAGACTTCCTGTTTCCCTCCAGTGTAGCTACACTCTACCACACTATCCACGGGTGCACTTCTATGTGATTCATTTTTTCAGAAAGCTGTGTAACATCAAGGAGGAGATAGATGGCTGGTGCAGCACAGTGGCGACACATTTCATCACACTTCTAGGAAACTCCATATACACCTTCATGAAAGGAAAATGATCACACAAACTTTACTTTTAGGGTGCATGACACAGCACTTTTCTGTGTGTACTTGTTTTGCAAATGTGAAAGGAAAAGTTATTCATGCACTGTAAGAACACAGAGGCTCTTTTCATCAAGCCTTCTTTGGCTGCCTGTCAGCTGAACAGCGTTGCTCTGTGCTGCAAGAACTGAAGTGTTAAACAACCCCTGCTCACATATGTCCCTGCTTACAGTATATCAGACTGTTTTTATAACACATTTTAGGGGGACGAGAGTGTAGAAAATGCAAGCATTTAAAAATTAAGTTTAAAAAAAAAAGATTTTTAGAATTTGAAAAGAAAAGACTGAACTTTTAATGTTTTATATGATGTTTAATGATTGTACTGGAGGCGAGAACATTATAGTTCTGTCACAGAAATAGTACCAACACTAGAATCAATAAAACATAATTATAAATCAAAACATTTGTAAGCGTAATGATTACGTGCAAATATAAATGTTAAGGCACCATTACAAAAATAATACTTTATTTCAGGATGGGCTGTCATTCTTTATTCTTCCAGCTTATTGCAAGTATCCTCAAGTCAAGTGCTGTTTTACTGTTTGCTACATGCATAACTTTTCTACACTCATTTCTATTTTTTTGTGCAATAAATAGATTTTTCTTAGAATTCATACTGGGAAACAAACATAGTGACTTTGGTGATGTATTTCCCCAGTTGGACTCGCCTCTCCAGCTCACTCATCTCCACCTCTGCCTCCAGAGTGGCAGGGCCTTGCACAGGGCTCACCAGCATCAGCTGACCTGTGAGACGGTCTGAGCGCTGCACTGTGAAGTGGCGGCGAACTTGCCTTCCCCCTAGCAGGGAGAAGCGAAGGGTGTCACCTATTGGGCGCAGTGCTGACACTCTGAACATGACGCGGGGAGCTGATAGGTTGGACACAACAGCCAGGTAATGGTAGGAGAAGGAGTTTGGGGCCTGAGAGCATGCCTTGTTGTCTACAGGGCAGGGGTTACGTTCACAGCGCCTGGAAAATAATGAGGGATAAGTAGAAAGATGTAGCTAAAAGAAGGATTTTAAGGCTTCATCCTCATATTTAGTTGTTACTGTGCATCTCAAGCAAAAATCATTCAAATTTAGTAAAAAAAAAAAAATTATTTAATTAGCTATGGATAATGCTCACATAGGTGATGTCTTGACATATGTAGCATTAGGGATTTTGGGGCAGTCTACACGAACACACTGGAAACCACCATATGTATTAATGCACATCTGGTCCTTTGTGCAGTCGTTTTGCCTCGTGGCACATTCATCAATATCTGTCAGAAAAGACAAACACAAACAAGTCTCCACATTTAGTTGGGACATCATTTAGACTTTGGCTCTGGGATTTGCCATTGCTGAAGAGAAAAAGATTTAACATGAATGGCATTTTATTAAATGTACATGTTGGCTCTACATTTTTTTAAATTATATTCCATGACATTCAGAATCAGCTATCTTGAGGAATACTGTAAGTACTGATGAATGCAAATTTAGCAAATAAACAAAAGAAACATGATAGCAAAACATAAGACAGGAAAATGGGCTGTGCACCTTTACAACTGCGTCCGTCACGGGTCACATTGTATCCTGCAGGACAGGAACAGCGATAGCCTCCAGGGGTGTTAACACAAGCATGTAAACACAGTCTCCCAGCCTGTCCGTTATGAAACAGCTCACATTCATCAATATCTAAAACGCATAACACACACAGACATGGCTAACATCATAATATGGAAAATGTATAGTTAATGTTATACTAAGGTTGTTAGGTGTACCAGTGCAGGTGTAGCTGTCTCTGCCAGAGATGGTGTATCCCGGCTCACAGGTGCAGTGGGTGGTCCCCTGCACTATAGTGCACCGTGATGGACGAACATAGGGCCCGGTGGTGGCAGCTGGTAAAGTGGAGGCAGCAGCAGCTGTGGATGGGGAGGTGGCGGCAGAGGTGTTTGTCATGGTGACAAAGACTGAATAAGGAAGAGGAGACAGGTAAGCAATGGTGGTCTGCTGTAGAAAAAGTTTTCATAACATGTTTTAATATTTTCTTTGCTGTAGCTTTGTATCTGCCCCAGGGATAAGAGTTATTTATTTATTTAGCTGACAATATATGACAGACACTGATGTTGGTGTGTCAATGATGATATGAGACAGTGTCAGTCACGCCTGGCAGTGTCAAATGGAATTCAAGAGGAGAGTCACTGGGTCGTATCAGTGGCAGCAACATAAAGCCCTCATAGATATGAGTTTGATAGGTAATATTTAATAAACTGTATTTTTCTACAAGAACAAGATGGCCGTATGAGCTTAGTGAAGATATATAAATGTTTATATGTTTGGATTTGTTTATTTGCCAGTGAGGAACAAGAAGAAGAAAATGACCGTGCAGAAATACTGGTGACATGTTCACTGTCATTTAGATTAGGTCATTTTTTTAACTGTAATAACTCTACATATCACTTTCAAAGGTCTTTACAAAACAAATTCAGTCGATCTTTATTGAAAAAAAAAAAAAAATCTGCCACAGTATGTTTAAAAGTGAGTTGCAGGTGGGGGTGGGATCTATCCCAGCTATGTAGTATATGTTTAAATAGTGGGTGGCATAGTGGTTAGCACTGTTGTCCACTCCTGGGTTCAAATCTGCTGGCCAGCTAGGGCCTTTCTGTGTGGCGTCTGCATGTTCTCCCTGTACCTGTGTGTCTTCTTTCCCAATACTCTGGCTTTCTTCCACAGTCTAAATAGATGGATGTTAGGTTTTATTGGTGATTCTGAATTGGAACAGATGTGAATTTATGCCTGAGTGGTTGTCTGTGTCTGTGTGTTGGCCCTGTGATGGACTGGCAACCTGTCTAGGTGGTATACGCCGCCTCTCACCCAGTGACAGCTGGGATGGACTCCACCCCCCCACACCCACCCTGTGATGTTTAAATGTGGTTAGCACTGTGGTCTCACAGCAAAAAGGCTCTGGTTTTGAACCTGTTGGTCAGCCAGGCTTTTTTGTGTGGAGTTTGCATGCTCTCCCTGTGCTTCATCCCACAGTCCAAAGACATTAATTTTAGGTAAACTGGTGATTCTAAATTGGACGTACGTGTTCACGGTTGTCTGTCTGTCTCTGTTAGCCCTATAAAGGACTGGAAACCTGCCCACATTTACCTCTCGCCCTCTTGGGTAACGTGATTAGGAAAATGGATAGGTGAATGTTTTAATGTAACAATTGGATGACTATCTGCTATTAAATATTATAGAACATTACCAGACTTTTACATCTCTCAGTAAACTATCAAACTATATGTAATTGTAGAAATATTTAGATATTTATTGGTATGTACTGGTTTCTAGTGGCAAGCCAAGCAACTGGACAATGCAATCTTTTCCAGATAATAAGATGGTGAAGTATAACCTCATCTCATTCACCTGTGTGGTCTGAGTATGCAATGTAATATGCTTACATGTTGGCACAGGGCTTTGACAGGTAACTCCAGCCCAGCCTTTGGCACAGACACAGGAAAACTGGTTTACCTCATCAAAACATGTTCCACCGTTAAGACAGGGGGAGGAGGCACACTCATTGATATCTAAGGGAAAAAGACATTAAGGTTATGTTTCAACCCTGTCCAGAGACACACATACCCTAATAACTTTGATGGTTGAACCTCACAAAACATTACATCATGACCTACGCATGTGTGCAGAGACATATGAGAAAATATGGGAGCAAATGAGTTAATAGTGGGGCAGCCAAAGCGTAGGGGACGCCATGTCCTGATCAAACAGTCTTTGAGCTGTTATCTCAAAGTCAGAAGTTGTCAAAGGACATGGAGGTTGGAATATCGCATGTCACAGCATTCAAAAAGCTCTATGGACAATGACCAAAGTACATAAAGAAATATGATCATGGGCCACATTTGAAATGTATCGCTATATAGAAAAATGTTGGCGACATGCTCGATGCACAAAAAGCAGAATGGCACAAGAAAGGAGGAGAGGAAAGGTTACACAGAGGATGTTGACAGGGTTGTAAAAGTGATCAGTGGGTTAGATAGCATGATGAGTGATGCTCAGGGTAATGAAGAGGAGGAACACTGGTGGGAGGAGGATTAAGAGGAGGCAATGGAGAAAATGACCATCACAGCAAGGCCAGGCAGCAGAAGACTAATCTCTCACCTCGGCAGGTAGGTTGCTGACCACTCCAGGTCAGGCTTTCCTGACAAACCCTGCTCTCTGATCCTACAAGTTCATAACCAGGGTCACACAGGAAGTGAACCTCATGGCCTATGCTCTGTGATTTGCCAAGTTTCCTCCCATTGATGAGTGCCTCCAGTTTTGGGCAGGTACCTAGAAATGTTCAAAACATAACAGCAGATATATTCTGATATTTAACATTTGAATAAATCAGTCTTTCTACAATATTTACTTACTGTTGATGGCTTTTGTGTTCTGCCTCACTGCACTGCTCAGCAATAAATTAATTTTCTTCTTTAGGTTGCGCAGACTCTGCATGTAGGAGGCTTCATGGGCTGACAGAAGCTTCTGGACCTGCTTCAGAGACCCTTGTATTTCCTGCCTGCTAGAACAGTCCTGGAATAAAAAAAAAAAGAGCAACTGTCTAAATTCATAAATGTTGCTGAATATTGTTATTATTATTATTGTTATTGTTTCTTACAAAGACAAAATTTTCTTTGCTAAATTTATGAAAATGGAAAAGTTATTTCTTTGGCTCAGGACAGTTAAAATAATTACTTGTTGAGAGATGAAAGGACCACAAGCCAGTGATGCCACTTAAAATAGCAGATTATTTATCTTCCCATTCATTCAAAAACACAAATTCAGTCAAAAGACATCAAAATGCTGAAGAATTTGATTTTCTTTTTTGTGTCAAATGAAAAGATATTTCAAAATATTTCAGCTAAATGAATGGACAAATGAATCTGCTCTACCTATTGGGCTATTATACTCATTTGTGCAAGTAGATAACCTACCAATGGTTAAAATACAGCACAATACGAAATTATATTTAAAACTAAAACAAAGTCGTTCCAGTGGATGTAAAGAAATAAAAGCCTGTTGAAGAATTGCACTTGGAAACCAGTGCACTGCAGAGGCTGAGGTGCTCATGTGGGGATCAGAGCATGTTTTGTCACTGCATTTGCAAGCAGGAACCTACCCACCAGCTTGCTACATACTGTAGCTCAGTCATGCTCACAAAACAGGCTCTGTGTGTAACACTTTCTTATGTGGTTCCAGGTGTTCTGATGTTCTGCTTAAGTTTGAAGTCTTAACTACATAAAGTTGTTTAACTACCATGAGCCATTATAGAAATGGGGATAAAAGCTTTAATTTGAGGGTAATTATGAGCTGATTTTGGTATCAGTCAGTCATCTCCTTCCATCACCTTGCTTTTCATTGGTTATGAGATAGAGTAAGTGGTACACGCTTATTTTTTACCCACGCCTTTTCCCACATTGCTGTCATTGATTCAGTAGCATCGTTCTCCACCTGGCCTCTCCTCTCTCACATGTTTTTAGACAACCAATTAGTGTTTTCATCCAGCAGGAGTTATGTAAGAAGAGTCAATATTTGTTGAAAACACCTTTCTTATTTAGACTGAACTGAGGTTTGGAATGACTTCAGTCATTTTGGGAGGTGATGGCTGGTGTTTATCGGGTAGTTGTCAAAGGCCTCTTTCTGCCTGTGCTGGGAGATATTTCACATGGCGTTCATATTAACTGGGTAATGTTACCACAGTCTGTAGGAGGCATGAAGTGCTGTGGCACAAAATTGCAGCACAGTTCTATTTAATAGATTTAGACCTTAAATAACAACATGCACTCACACACATATACAAGACTCTACACCATCACACTCACATTATTATGGACTTCAACAAACACATCAGATGGCCATTTTTCAGTAGAAAACAAACAAATACATACAAGAACAGACATGCATGGTGGAGACTAAAGAGAGCCATTCAAAGAGAGATGCAGCATTTTGGAAATGTTTAGCTGGTTTGCAGTGAAGCACAGCATAGATATAGTGAGTGAATTCAGCCACTGGAGCCTCTGGGATGTTGCTCCTGAGGCTTGCGTGCAAAGTAAGGGTGACTCAAGGTTTGCTCTGTGAGAATTTTTTTGTCTTTTTTTGACATTCACACAGATCTGTTGTGGACTTCAGAAGAATTATGCATGCCATTTAAGCCATACATAATAACTGAAGCATATTTTAACCAATTACTTTTAACATAATAACTTTAAATAGAAAGATGTGATATAATCCCAGGTCCCTGCTGTGACTAATTCTTTCATTCATTCACTCATTAGCTAACAATTTTTCTTGCACACTTGCTTACCTGTCCAAAAGTAGGATGAAGCAAACAGAAACACAGTAAGCTGATGACAGTCACAGGTGATGCAAACATGTTTCCACTAAAATCAGTCCAGTCTGCACTCAATAATCGGTCCTCGAACGTGTTAGAACTTGCGTGCAGTGTGAACTTTGGGCCGCCAGCTCTCAGAGTGTGTAGGAACACCAGGTGAGAGTATGACCACAGTTGGCAGTGGGAAAGCTAAACAGTGTGGAATGTTGTTTACTCTTCAATAGCCAATCAGCAAAGGAGACTTGGGGAAAAATGTGACCACATTATTATCCCTTTTTACTTAATTTGGAGTGCACTTCCTCTCTGTTTAAAGCAGCTTGGTGTTGGAGAAAAGCTACAGTGAAGCTGGGACTTCTGCAGGAATAAATGTGCTTTCCTGTTCTGTACATTAATTAGAGTGTAATAAACAACGCAAATTGTTTTCAGCTTCCAAGCATAATGTCCATACCTGCCATGGCTATTAGAGTTAGCAATGGGTTGTGGGCAGCTGTATCCAGCTGGATCCAAATTAAAAACTGCCCCCAGCTCACTTTTACTATTCTAAATTCAGCACTCTCAGACACTCTTCACAGATAAGCTATATGCAGGAACAGTAAGCGGACTATATGTACACCAATCAGCCACAATATTACAACCACTGACTTGGTGTGAATAACATTGATTATCTCATTATAATGGGAAATATCATCTGTGGGATGTAAGGGAAAAACAAGCCTGATCTATGGAGGACCCACTTCGCAAATTACGGGATATGCTGCAAACAACTTGATGCCTGATACCACAGGACACCTTCAGACATAGGTAGCTAGGTAGGCCATCGAGTTAGGTAGGCCATTGATGAAGACCTACATAATTTTAGACTGGCTGTTGAGATAAGTGATAGATTATCATTACTAAATCTATCAGTATGGTGCAAGAGTGATGTGGAATGAAGCAAAAGCTGCACTTGCAGAGCCAATCCTTAGTTCAAAAGAAAGTGACAAGGAGCTGCACCAAGATTAAATGAATTCTGCCTTTACCTATTCTCCATATACCTCCACCTCAGGTCTTACCTTGAACAATTAAACTACATGCGGACAAAGATGCTTGTGAAGTTTGGAAGCATTGGCAATGAAATGCAAGTTTCACTCTGCTAGATGTTAATATCTTCTGTTTTCAAAGGTTGTGTAAGGAGTAAAACTGCAGTTATTTCATTACAAAACGGTCTTTGAGGGAAATCTGATCATTTAAATAAAATGGTAAAGATATGCTAGAAAAAACATCTATTGTGTAGATGGACTTTTGTCATCACACCCCAGTGTGAGCAACCAACAGCTCCACAGTATGTAGTTGTTGCAGTGTACAAAATGTATTGAGGACACTGAGATCTTGAGTACTGCTTTGAACTCAAGCATGAAGAAGGTGTCGGTCCTTCTTTTGATTGTTGGTTTTACCAGAGAAATCATCTTTGTGGGTGGCCGTGTTTGTCTGAGCCTTGAACAGACTGAGCGCACAGCTGTCATTTGGCCCAGAGGAGTCAGACTGTTCCTCACTGATGCAGCAAAATCAAAGGGATAGGAAATAAGTGGACAGCCAGGGGACTGAATCCTCAGTGCAAAATACATTCAGACCACAATGGAGAGAAATGAGTGGGATCCTATTGTGTTGTGCTGCACTCCTCTCCAGACACTGAATCACCCCACAGTTTGCAGGTTCATGAGTCACGCTTCCCGTACTGGGTACATAAAAAACATTGTCGCCAAGTGTAAACAGGCACCCAGACAGTGCCATCCTGTTCCTTTACACAGACATTTCTAGGTTTTTTGTACTACTGCCACCTCATGTTCTGCTATAGTATCATGTAGCTCATAAATGAAGATAGATTTCAACTGGCTCATTTGAAAAACAGATATCAGTGCCTCAGAACCAACAATCCATCATTAAAAATGACAGAAATGATTAAGCCATATGTTTTCCTTCCAGTGTCTGAGAGAAAGTGGCAACACACCTGCTGTTACTTTTGGAAAGTAGGAAAACTAAGCATTTATTTTCAAGTACAATTCTTTATTATTGCAATCCACTGCCTTGCATATTTATTTTAAAACTTTTGTTATACTCTTCAGGTTGTCACATGCATCACAAAATGAGCTAATAGAAATCTTGAAATATTGTAAGTATTAAAAATTACTGAAATATTAAATTACTAATTGGTAGATATGTTATAAATTAACTTCAAGCAGTTACAACAATGGTAACATGCTCATCACGCATCATCACCACAAATGCATGTGTACAAATATATTAAATGGGGCGAATTAAGTGCTATGGCACTCAGCTTTGACTGTTTTTCTGCTATGATGTTTGTACTACAAACTATAGCAATTTATAAAATATGGGGGGAAAGTACATTTACTTCTAAGTGCATCGTATTGAGAAACAAAACAGTATTAGGAAAACTACAATATTATGCAATTAATATTGTTTTATTTTAATTCTTCTGGAAGGACAGCTCAGTGTATATAATAGACAATATGAATCTGTACAGTTCCTCCTGCAAAATGCGCAAAAATGATTTCTTTTACTTGCTTTTATAACCTGTTGAAAGGGTATTAGGGATGCTTTAAAAACATACAAAACACTGGGATTGTATGAATCATAACTCAATAATATATTAAAACGGCATAGAAACTCTACAGCACGTCTACAGTCCTTGCAGGATTAGTAAATTCCTCTTTGAATAGTCAGTGGCATGTGCTGCAGCCTGAGGTGAAAGCACTTGAGCCGGCGAGGATAAAAGAGGGAGGAGAGGAGCAGAAAGGCAGTATAGGATAGCAGTGAGCAAGTGGCCACTGTTGGTGCAGACGCTGCAGGAGTTCACGATGGGGTCGGTAACAGCGTCCGGGTGTTTGGATGTGTTTGTCGTTTGCTTTCTTCTACCCCCTTTTACCTCAGAGAACTGGATCATGGCAGAGACACCGGAGCTCCGGATTTTCCCCACCACCGGTAAACACAATTAAAGTTGTGAGAGAAGTCAGGTGGCCACAAGGGACAGCTTTCCAGTGCAGGCTGATCAATTTACATACATTTTAAATTAGTCTAGGTGTTGCTGGCAAGTGGGTGTTTGACAGAACAGTTTTAGTTAGAGGTGGAAGCTTTTATCCAGTAGTTTAAGTGAAATGTGATTTCTTACTGACTAAATTCCTCTGGCAAAGCATCAAACTCCTAATTCATATGGTTGCTGTGTTTTAAAAGTGTGGCGTTACCTTAAATTGAATTATATAGGCTACTCTTTAACTTTATAGAAAAATATTTTCAAATGTAATGCCTAACTAAGTAAGAAGTGTATTTGAGGATCAAAGTCAGCAGTGCAATGAAATTTAGTCATAATACATCCTTACAAAAAAAGATTTAAGGCGGTCAGGCCCAATTTAACTTATTATATAGTATTTATTTAGCATAGCTATGAGTTAAAAGTAAGGAGAATTGGCAATATTTTACTTTTAACCTCTTTATAAGTAATAAGGCTACTTGATTAAAAGGTAATAGAAAGCAGACAAATTGTTGGTGTTTATTTATTGCCTAATTACATACAGTATGATCAACAGACATACATATGTTGTTGTTTAAAGACATGTTCAGTAGGTCTATATTTATAACAATTTTATATTGTCATTGTCCACATAACAAAGAATTCTCTCGATACATGGTAAAAAGGTTAAATGAATGATTTTTTTGTGTTTAACCTACAGACTCCTGGGTGTAACTCTGATAGACTTTATGTCCAAACTTTTAATCTCTCTCCAATATATTTGCATTTAGTTGCCACAGCGACAGCAGCAGAGGTATAGTAAATGAGCGTTTGTGTTTTCTTCCAGGACTCGGGGTGAAGGAACACTCACAGATCGTTGCTCACCACAATAGACTGCGCAGCCGGGTCAAACCCATGGCAGCTAACATGCAAAAAATGGTTTGTGGCACCTATTGTCTGTCTCCTCTGTGTGTTTTTGAATGGTGCTTTTGCTGTCACTGAGTTTAACATTATGCTTTTGTTAACAGTGTGGGCCCATGTTAACTAATCAGGGTGGGTAGACTGTCCACAGAGCTGATACTCAGACCAAAGTCTGGTCTTCCTATGCAGCTCATGTTTTTCTCCTAATAAGATACATTAGTTATTTGCTGTTGTTTCTCTTTCCATTCCTGTTTGAAAAATACTTAGCAGCAGGTTGTAAATTTAATTGTTATGCTTTTAACTTTAAACAAGCCTGCAGCTCAGAAAAATAGTAATTGTCATAATGATGGTGTCAGTCACACTGATCAGGAATATGTAAAGATGTGAGACAACACGTCTGAGCTGAGCACTTAATCAACAAAATGTGGCTCTCCCATGACAACATCTATAACTTAGAGGACTCATGAGGTTACTGTGGTCCCTGTGCATTTAAAAGACAAGCTGAAGTGCAGAAAAAGAAGCTTTGATCAGTGGCCATGGTTGTTTCACTGAAAATAATTTAAATTCTTAAAAGTGAACTCACCAAACAACCACACAAATAGCAGGGTTTGGGACTGAGCTGTCTTCCTTTGTAGTGTTGATAGTCTCAGAGGTGAAATAGTAGTGCTAGTGCACAATTTGTTCTGCTCAGTGATAGCGTCAAAAATGAGAATGAAGCCAATATCAGCTGGGTGTGTACAGGTTTGACAGGGTCATTAATTTTATTTTTTAGACAACTAAAGTTAAAACTAAGCAACATTTTCCATTTGTGTCTTAATTCTAACAAATAGTTAACTTGTTAGCTTCATTATAAACATGTCAAAAACAACATGGGTAGAGAGTAATGATGAGGTGTTTCTGAATGCCCAGTAAGTTCTAAACTGCAGCGCTAAATTGTTTCCCTATCTTACGCCATCTATTGCTTTGCTATACAGTACTTATCTGCACAACTCTTGCTTGTATGTGATAATGAGAGGTAATGAGGGATTATAAAACTCACAGTGCACTAGATACCCTTTGGGCCTAATATGAGATTTGTGCCAGGGCAAACTGTCACTTTTTCATAGATTACATCCTCAAAGCCAGCTATACAGACTGAGCCCCTTTCTTCGACTGCTCTTCAGCCTTAGAGAACTGTTCTCAACTGATAAGGCGGTAATGAGAAAAAGAGGATGTGGATAATCACTTTGCATTCACAACTCTGGTTTTACAGGTAATTTCCCAGTGAAAACCCTCAGAGGAGGCTTTGCCAAGCTGAAGAGGCATATTAAAGAGCTTTACTGATAAACGTTAAAAGGCTCAAGGCTTCGGCTGTGTTTGCGAATATCTCAATATGATTTTTTCCCCCCCTGCACAAGAATGAACCAGGAAGCATTATGGCGAGATTGTGTTGAAGTGATTATTATATGGTCCTTTAGGCTTTGCTTTCAGGATGAGATAAAATACCAATATTCCAAGAATAAATGATGCTCCTCCTTTTCTTACCCAGTGCCCTGTCGGCAGGTTTTCTTTGAGCTCTTTAGGCTCAGAAGTATTGAGGTCATACCATCACTCACAGAGACCAATATTAAAGTTTAGTAGTTTCTTTTGATATGGAAATCATGACCTCTGTTTTTGAGATTTTATCTTACTAATCTCTCTCAGAACTATACCCAAGAGTCCAACGTGTTATTTTAATGTAGTTAGCTTCAGAGGGAGCCATTCTCCTGAACTTTAGATGGAATTATGTTTTTTGGTATTTTTACTAATACTAAACACATCAATAACAGTGGCACCAAGATGGCAGAATGCATAAATTGTTCATGCTGTTAGTGAAGAGCTGATACATAGTGACACACTTTAAAATGAAAGATATTGCCCGCTGACCTCATACCCCTCTTTCATCAAAGACTTTGGCTGGCTGACATCAGAGAGGAGAGTGAATGATGAACTCAAGGGGCCTTAGCATTTTCATACTACACATCAATGTCACACCAGTAAAATCTGTCTTGAAAATCCTGTCAGTTGTTTGACTGACATTTCAGACAGATTTGGATTTTTCCATCTGTACTAGACAAATGTGAACAGGAAACAGAGGGACAAAAGCAAAAGCAGGATTCTTTGTCACTTAGGCTAAGACAGTGATTGTGATTCTAACCCTTCTTCTTTGACCTAAAGATAGTCAGATTTGGAGCTAGCCATGGACTTCATCAGTCCTGTGCTCATTGTGGAGTTTACTCCTCAACTCTTAACAAAACCCCATGATTGATTTGGGTAGCGCAGGCTTAGCAGTGCAAAAACACATATCTAAATAAGATATATTATTTCTCCTTTGGTACACATATTGTGCATGTGCTAGTAGTGAGAGTACCTTTGGAGTGATAATTGCTGCGTGAAAGCCTGTTGTTTATATCAGTAGACTGGTACTTATACAGCACTCTTCTACTCTATTTGAGCACACAAAGTGCTTCCTTACAACAAGCCTCATTCACCCATTCACACAAGCACTTTTTTTAAAATTTAGCATTCACACACAGACTCACACTCCAATGAATGCACTGAAGACAACTCACGGTTCAGTATCTTGCCCAAGGATACTTTGACATGCAAGCCAGGGATCAAACCTTCCAATTAGTAGACAGCCTGCTCTACCTCCTGAGCAACAGCCGCCCTAATATCAGGAGCTACGAAGTACATTATAGCAATTTTCACACATTCACTACAGCCCTGAACTGTTCTAGGACCTACTTGACAAAGGAGCATATGAGGTGCACATTTCTGACACAGTTGAATTGTACATTTGCTGGTCTTTAACTTGCCAGGCCTTTGTATGCATCAGTTTCTAAAAGACAAATTAGTTTATTCAGAACTTCTGGCAGGGAAGTCTGACAAATGACAAGGTCATATATAATCTTTCACTAATATTGGTAAAGTCTGACGTAAGTATATATACTGTACATATAATTATAATCTAAAAATTTTTTTTTTAAAAGTTTAAAAATAAACTAACAAAAACACAGAGAAACGGAGTGCAAACAAGGTAAAGGGCCTGGTTGAGCTGCATTCCCCGACGACCCTCCCATGTCAGCCAAATGCCCTGCAAAAGGTTAAGACCACTTCCAAGACAGTGGCTAGCTTACCCCAATACCCCTGACATTGGACCCTAAAGAAAAAAGAAAAACCAAAAAGAACAAAAAAATTATATGGAAAAAACATTTTTTTTCTCAAGCAACATAGAAAAACTATTAAGAAATAGGAACCATTAGCTTCTTCTCATATTTGTGAGATGTGGTTAGATTCCTCTTTGTGAATGTAAATTTTTTTCAGAGAATGCTAAAGAAATTCAAATGAATCTTGATAACTTTTACTGTGTGATAATTGTTGAAATTAGGACCTGTGTGGCTGTATTATTAAATAATGGTAATGCCTTTTTCTGTAGGAGTGGAATGAGAAGTTGGCCACACTTGCAAAGGAGAGAGCAACATTGTGTGACACAGAGCCTTCCCTTCGACACTCCGCGTCTTTCAGTCATATTGGCTGGAACACACATCTTTCTGTTTATAGTGCTGCCTCATTTTCTGACATCATTGACTCCTGGTTTGAGGAGGGAAAAGATTTTCTGTACTCGAGTGGGCATTGTAGGGAAAATGCCACCTGTCAACATTATACCCAGGTAATCTCTAGCAGATACAAACCATCCATGTGTTTATATGGAGTCCTACATTTGTATAGACTTTTCTTGCCTTTAAAAATGCTGTTGTTGTGTATCCAAAGCTTCTGTTGTCTTGTAGCTGGTCTGGGCTTCTTCAAGTCATGTGGGCTGTGCCAACCGGCAGTGCTGGAGAAATGAAGAACTCTGGGAGATATTTGTCTGTGCATATTATCCTGGGTAACAGTTTTTCCCAAGAAGATAAATGTTAAAGTTAAATGTGTAATTAGAAAACAGTAAATTGATTCTCACTTGGTTGCTGTTTTTTTCCCACAAGATTTCTGCATTATATATATACAGGGTGGGCCATTTATATGGATACACCGTAATAACATGGGAATGGTTGGTGATATTAAAGTCCTGTTTGTGGCACATTAGTATATGTGAGGGGGCAAACTCCCCAAGATGGGTGGTGACCATGGTGGCCATTTAGAAGTTGGCCATCTTGGATACAACTTTTGTTTTTTCAATAGGAAGAGGGCCATGTGACACATCAAACTTATTGGTAATGTCACAAGAAAAACAATGGTGTGCTTGGTTCCAACGTAACTTTATTCTTTCATGAGTTATTTACAAGTTTCTGACCACTTATAAAATGTGTTCAATGTGCTGCCCATTGTGTTGGATTGTCAATGCAACCCTCTTCTCCCACTCTTCACACACTGATAGCAACACCGCAGGAGAAATGCCAGCACAGGCATCCAGTATCCGTAGTTTCAGGTGCTGCACATCTCGTATCTTCACACCGGGAACAGACAATTGCCTTCAGATGACCCCAAAGATAAAAGTCTAAGGGGGTCAGATCGGGAGACCTTGGGGGCCATTCAACTGGCCCACGACGACCAATCCACTTTCCAGGAAACTGTTCA
>VUQS01031513.1:0-12493 GCA_015108495.1 Heterochromis multidens | reverse complement strand
CTTTATAAAACAGGAAAAGGCTATAAAAAGATGTCCAGGGAATTGAGAATGCCAATCAGCAGTGTCCAAACTCTAATTAAATAAAGAATTAATAATTTCTTGGCAAAATGCCTCCAGTTCCTCTAAATTCTTGGGCTGTCTTGCATGAACTGCATGTTTGAGATCTCCCCAAAGTGGCTCAATGATACTGAGGTCAGGAGACTGAGATGGCCACTCCAGAACCTTCACTTTTTTCTGCTGTAGCCAATGAAAGGTCGACTTGGCCTTGTGTTTTGGATCATTGTCATGTTGGAACGTCCAAGTGTGTCCCATGTGCAGCTTCCGGGCTGATGAGTGCAAATTTTCCTCCAGTATTTTCTGATAACCTGCTGCATTCATCTTGTCATCAATTTTGACCAAGTTCCCTGTGCCTGTGTAGCTCACACATCCCCAAAACATCAGCGATCCACCTCCGTGTTTCACAGTAGGGATGGTGTACTTTTCATCATAGGCCTTGTTGACTCCTCTCCAAATGTAGAGTTTATGGTTGTGGCCAAAAAGGTCTCATCACTCCAAATAAGTTTGTTCCAGAAGTTTTGAGGCTTGTCTCTGTGCTGTCTGTATTGTAAACAGGCTGCTTTGTGGCATTGGTGTAGTAATGGTTTTCTGCTAGCGACTCGACAATGCAGCCCATTTTTCTTCAAGTGCCTCCTTATTGTGCATCTTGTATGTCAGCTGAAGTTATTTGTAGGTTTTTATTTGCATCCCCAACAATTTTTCTGGCAGTTGTGGCTGAAATTTTTGGTGGCCTACCTGAGAAGTGTGACAGAGTAAAACTAACTGCATTGGACTTTTTTTTTGTCTTGATTTTAATGAAACGTCAAACCTGAAGACAAAAACAGCTCAAACACAAACAAACACCATCAGCTTTCATTGCTGAAATACCAGTCAAAGCCACCAAATGCAATCTTTTCCTGGAGTGATGAAACACCCAGTCCTTTAGCTCCATGCCAGCCTGCATTTATCGACCTGTTTCTACCATCACTGAACCTCTATTTTAATTGTGAGTACTCTGTGGATTCTAATATGAGGGAAACTGTGACTTTTAAAATGTATTTATTTTGCACAGCATGCATGTGTACAATAGGTTTCCTTTAGAGTATGGCTGCCAAAAGAAAATTTTACAGCATATTCAAGACTTAATGTTAAAGACAAGCTGGAGTTCTCGATAGATGTAATATTTCACCTCATGTTGTCAAATAAAGGCTGGAAACCTTACTGGATTCAGGGTTTAACATTGTGCTGTATTATCATTAAGTTCTAAGACCATAAAAATCAAAAACAGAAAAACTGATTCACAAGTACTTCCCACTTTCCACAAGAACTCTCTTAATTTTTTAGCAAATCTTTTTATTTATTGTAAACAATCTACTCCTCACATTATTCACAAGCTATTATTACTATTATTATTATTATTATTATTATTATTATTATTATTATTATTACAGGGCAGTGTAGTGGGGGTTAGCACTGTTGCCTCGCAGCAAGAAGGTCCTGGGTTCAAATCTATTCTGGGGCCTTTCTGTGTGGAGTTTGCATGTCATCCCTGTGTCTGTGTGGGTTCTCTCCATGTACTGGTTAAGTTTGTCTCATCTAGTGTGTAATATTTGGTCTTGATTTTTTGGTTTTTCCCCAAAACAATACTATTAGATTTTTTTGCATTTAAAAAACTGAAATTCATTTATATTTGTTCATTTTTATTGTAATGGTGTTCTTCTGGATACAAACCCAGTAGAAACTGTTTTGGATTTTGTGGAATTTCTGTAGAAATAATTTCCTCTCATGTCACCCTGAGCTCTTCCAGTGCTCCTTTAGCATCTGTGCATTTACTACATACTTCTGTTATATTTTATTCTAACCATTTAACCTGCAGGAGTTCCAGATGTTCACATGAACCAGTTACAGTGTGTTAGTCTGAGGTGTGTATTCACTGTCTGAGTTGATTTCTAATCCTATGCTGAGATTTGACTTTACAAATCTTCCTTTCATGCATTTAGCTTCTAATGTGAACTCTTTGAGAAGTGGAAACAGATTATAAAACAGTCTTTATTGTCATCCTTACAACAGGTGTTTGTGGGAGTCTGTTAGGTAAATTATGCTTTCGTGCTTTTATAAAACTGCCCTGCTGTAAAGATTTAAAAGAAGTCTTCTTCTGATACTGAATTTATACTTCAGTTCTTTAAAGGAAATGATAGCATCAAAGTTTGGAAGATACAAATCATGAATCTTTTAAAGCCCAAACTTTAAATGCAGTGTCTGCTCTTGATGGTGCAAAAAACTGGTTAATCCATCAATATTTCTTCTACTTGTCCAATTCAGGGTCACAGCTGCCACATGGCGAAAGACGAGGGTACCTCTGGAAAGGTCGCCAGTCTATCACAGGAGTGGTACAGGGAAACAGACAACCATTCATGTGCACATTCACACCTATGACCAATTTGAAGTTAACCAGTCACCAATTAACCTAATGTGCATGTTTTTGGCCTGTAGCCAGTGTACCCACAGAGAACCCACGACTGCACCACCATGCTGCCTACTGGTTAATCCATCGGGGGCTATACTGAAACAAAGAGTTTGGTTATTTTTTGGATAAATTTAGGTTCCCACACCAAGCAGTAACACAAAAGGTAAAAACAGATTCATTAAAGCATCTATAAAAGAGTCATCAGCTCAGCAGAAAGTTTCTGTTAGATAACTCCTGTCAGCTCCTGCTCCCTCAGCCCAGACTCACTGAAGATGATTTTCACACTTCACCCTCTTGGATGAAACCATTCTCACCTGGGTTTGGTTTAAGTAAGAAGGAAAGTGTTGGCTTACCATACAATATTCAGATGATGCAGAATACCAGTAGAATATCTGAGGTGGCGTTTTCTCACCTTATTCGCCGCACTAATGCACATGCTGCACGGACATTGTTGGTCACAGGCCCAAGAAGGGAACCAGTGACACTTCCTCTCAGCCTGTGACCAAGTGTGATTTTAAGGCTTAGCGTCTAGACCCGTGACTCCCATCCAAGAGAGCTTTTGGCAATTGGATATAAGAGGCTCTGAGAGTCACAGCAGATAGGCTTAACACTCCATTATTTATTGAAACAGGATTTAAATATGGCACGTTTTAGTCATTGAGAAGCAGCTCAAATGTCCTAATGTCACAGCTTCTCGGATGTGGTGCATTCTGAGAATATATTGATGGCAACATGTTATTGTCATCTCAAACTGTAAGTCTTGAATTAAAGTAATTGATCCATTTTATGCTTCCTGGATTCCTATATTTAAAAAAAGTGCCTTTTTAGCAGGACCTATGCACCAAAATGCCGCAACCCTCAGAAAAAAGACGTTTAATTGATGAGTTTGGGATGGAGCGGCTCCAGAATTCAGTGAAAATAATATACAAAGAAAAATGGCCAACTTTTCCCTCAGGTTTCAAAGGCTTCTACTTTGAAAGATGAACCTGTTGTGCTGGGAGGTTGGCAGCCCACGATGATTATTAAATTCATTTAATCTATTAAAGCTGTTCTGCATTACCTAAATGAATTTTTTTAATGGGGAGCAGACTGGTGGGGTAAAGACACACGAGGGAACATGTACAGCACTAAAGCAAACGGACATAAACAGAACCAGACAAGGCTATCTGACTGGTAACTCCCCTGAAGCAGCTCGAACATTATGTGGTTTTAATATCCGAGAGCCCAGCATTATGGTTGCACAGCCTCTTATGAGACAGCCTATTCAATAAAGATGGACCAGGTCTCCACTTAAAATGCGGCCAGAAACTGTACTGAAAGCAAAAAATTGGGTTATAGGTATATGAATCAGGAAGAGTAAAGGTAGAGACCTCTTAAACAATGACTGTAATTTATTATATGAGTAGATTCAACAGTTTCTTCTTGTCCTTGAATAGTTTCCTTTAAAAACAGGCATTAATCTTATAAGTGTAGACATTATGTGATGGGTTTGTGTAATATCTCTTATAAATTTATCTAATTTTGCTCTTGCTTGACTTTGGTATAACCTGCTTCAAACTCTCCAAGTTAGCAAAAGAGGATATATTTTTTAAAAATATTCAATTGGCCTGGCTTTTTCTTCACTTGTCTCTTTAGATAGGGTACAGTTGTTATATGCTCATCAGTACTTGGATATATCCCTGGTTTTTGGGTGACCTGGTGGTCTGTTAAACAGTGATGGATGTCTGGGTTGGATGTTGTGGCTGGATGTAGCCCTGGTTTTTTGTTGTGTCTACAGGTGCAGTGTAGTTTGCAGTTTTCTATGTTGGAAATACAAACAAGAGGAAGTTCTGCATTTAGAATTTTTGTAATATTATCTCTGTTTGAGATTTTTAGTCCAAGTTGGGAACCTGAGTTACATCTCTCCTTTGGACGGATGACATTGGTAGCAACCAAAATGATGATGCATCAGAGACAAACGGCTGAAATGAGTTTCCTTTGTAGGGTTGCTGGGTTCATCGTTAGAGATAGGAGCTCCACATCTGGAGGCAGGTCAGAGTTGAGCTGCTGCTGGGAACACCTGGCTAGGAGACCCTGGGGCTGAGCCAGAGCTTCTTTTTTTTTTTTATCTCATATAGCCTGGGAGCACCTCAGGATCGCCCAGGATGACATACAAATTGTTGCTGCAAAGAAGGATGTCTGGAACATCCTGCTTAGCCTGCCACTTTCACGACCTGACTGGGAAGCAGGAGAGGATGGATGGATGGATGGATGGATGGAAGTTTGAGGTGGACAGCACTCTCCTGGTTAGGTTGATCTATTCATTAGTTTATGAATATTACATTACAACTAAAACTAAATTTAAACTTATGAACAGCTTGTGGTATTGTCTCTTGGTCTATGAGATACCATATTATATCATATCAATTCTATAAGTCAATCTGCTGGTTAAATCTCATTAATCACCTAACATTAATTTAGTGTCAGCATCAGTCTGGTGTACAAAATTATTTAGCTTTCACAACCTCTGGTTGTAACAAGAGGTTTGATTGTATAGAAGTCGACAGGAAACGGCCCACAGACTTCAGTTGATCCAAGATTCAGTTTCAAGTTTTATTAAATACAACATTATTTTCATTTTTTTAAACTGGGGTCCCATTTAGTTTGAAAAATATGGACAAAGCAGGGTATGAGTAGAGCAAGTCTTACCTGTGATTGATAAGTAGCTACTGTGTAACCAAGATTCAATGGCCAAAGTACTCCGGTTTGTCACATATTGGTTAATATTTACTCATTAACCAATAAGTGATGTTATAGTGGCTTCATCCATCTTTTATAGATGGTTTATGGCAATAAGACAACTGCAAAACCACTCAGCTCACTTCACTTCAGCATAAAAACTTCACATCCCTGAAGTCTTTGAACAGTTTGATGTTTTTATTGAAGAATTAAATTCAAAAAAGAATATAAAAACACAAAAACTCATTTCTTACATCACTGTATTATTACCAAACGTCAAACAATGTCATATTTTTTGCCTTTATGACAGTTTGTGCCACACAGTGCTACCATGAAATCACGACTTTACATAACTATGCATGCATTAGACTAATCTAAGAACAAAATTCAGACCAGTATATAACTCTGCAGGTCCAGGCTTTTTTCTGTGAGAATTGGTCTACATTGATGAGCATAAACGTCATGACCACTAAAGCTTTATATGCTATGTTAGTTCTTCACATATCACCATAACTGCAGAACCATGAACTCTCCAAGAACTCTGATGGATCAGACATGTTCCAGGCCCTCCTTGGGCCATTCTCTGAGTATAATAAACTGTCGCCATTTTGGTTATGCTCTGACTGAGTAATGTGGCTATAATCATTTGGCCCATTTCTACCACATCCAACCAGGCGCAGTGCCAGGATTTAGATTTTGGACAGGCCAGAGTAATTTGGGCTGGGCCTTGTAATTACAGAAGTTAATGTTTATATTACTACACCTTCTACTTATTACCAGCGGGTACATGAGCGTGTACAAATTAAGAAAACAATACCTGATCTATCATTATTATTTTCGCTGTGGATTGTGAAGACCAATATCTTTTTACTTAAACACTGAGATCCAACGTGTGATTAAACAAATAAATAACCTATCTTATAGATGAGAGAGAGAGAAAGTGACTGCAGGGTGAGCTACACTGACTTATATCAGCAGTAAATTCATTAACCTAATACTTAATACTTAATATTGTGAATGGACTGGTTCTTATATAGAGCTTTTCTACTCCACTTGAGCACTCAAAGCACTTTATACAACATGTCTCATTCACACACACATTCATACAAGCACTTTTTCTATATCTAACTGCTTTCTATCAAACATTTATAGTCTAATGAACACATTGGGAGCAACTCAGGGTTCAGTGTCTTGCTCAAGTGATCAAACCAGCAACCGTCTGATTAGTAGATGACCTGCTTTACCTCCTGAGCCACAGCCACCCCTGAAACCGACTATGCTTTCAAAGAGAAAATAAAACAGGTGGACATTTTACGCTCTAACACCCGTCTATTGTCTCGGTTTTTCTGCTTTCAACAGAAAATGTATTTGCTGCATTAAGTGACTTCATCCTCACTCTAACCACTCACTCACATTCTGTGCAGCCACAAACTGAAGGAGTATTTTTACTGTAAAAACTGTGTGAAAGATTAAATAAAAATGCACAAAAAACCACATGTATTAATTACAGGTGACCTGTTTCTTAACAGTTCTCACCATGAATGTGTCTTTTGTTGATTTATTTATTTTGACCTAACTGAAAATAAAACCAAAGAAAATACTTGTTGTGGGTAGTCAGGGTGGGGCCTGTTATTGAAGTGGGTGGCCCACCCACAGCATCCAACACAAAACTTCAATAACATCCCAGATCTTGTGCCACTGTTTCAGGACACTCTGCATTACTTGCTTCATCTGTGTGCCATCTCATTTGTTACACTGTGTTCAAGATGTGTTCATTCTCAGTCCAACTAAATCGAGACAAATTTCCACTCTGAGAAAATAACGTTAAATTGTTGGGTTTACCATCATTTATATTCAAGCTTTGGTATTTTAATGTTTGTGGTGGGATTGCATTCAAACATATGTTCATAAAATGCACACTGTTATTATGAAGAGAGAATATTTCTACATCAGACGACTCGAGCTTTGAGTGCAAAGACCAGACGAGGCCACAGTGTGGCTTTATTAGCCGGCCTGTTGTATTTAAGGGGGCAGTTGGTATTGATTACCAACACAGTATTGTGATTTATTGGCTCATGAACTGAATGCTCTGTGTGTGTATTTGGTTGTTTCTTCCCACTGCAATACCAACCCCTCAATTCTGAACTCTCAGCTCAGATTTTTTTCCTGCCATGGCTGCAGGAAGGTTGCATGAATAATGGGTTTGGATGAGAATGTTGGCGCAGTCTTGAAAAAAAATTAATCTGTATGATGGTGCATGCATTGCATTTCGTTTTAGTACATGGATGTAATAACAGCACTTGTGTCTTCCAGATTGGTGTCAGCACTAGTTCCCTTCATTCTCCTGACTCATAAACTGTCAGACAGCTTCTTGGCTTTGTTTTCTCTTAAATGTCCCCTTCAAACACATTTCTCCCTTCCTCTCTCTGGCACTCCTGTGACAATGTTTATTTCTAATACTTCATACATCTTTGATGCTTTTTGAAGTCAGCAGGAAGTATTTTCATCAGTTACATCACCATTTTTTTTCTTCTGGCAGCACATTACACAGATCCATTTCAGCAATTCAGTCACCGATGCTGGGGGCTTGTACTGTTAAACGTGACCGTGATATTCGAGCTCTCTCTTAATGTTCTAACTGATGTGGGCTGGACTGTCGGACCAGACATCGTGGTTGGGACGCAGATGCAATCAAAGGCCAAGTATTCTTTGATCCACGGCTGTCAAGTTGTATAAACATGTTGCCTCACACTTCAGAAGACCGATGAGTTTAGGCTTGGCAGCAGAAACTTTTGTCACTTCAATCATTAAAACGGGCTGCAGTGACATTGAAGAGCACGCCCTACATGACGGCTACCTTGCCAGCATGCAGTTTTATGATATTTATTATCTCTGACTTTCCAATGAGTCAAAACTTTCTGACAGTGTAACAATGAAGAAAATAACATTAATTATCCTTAACGCGACATTTCAACATCTACAGTATCATACACGATTAGACAGTGAAAGACAAATGGGCAGATCTGAAGACCTTGGTGATTTTGACAAGGGCCAAAACATTAGGCCAGATGATTGGGTCACTGTGGGACTCTTGTTTGGTGTCAGCAGTAGTATGTCCCAAAAGTAGTCACATAAGGGACGTGAACCATGAAGTGGTGAAAGTGTTTGCTGATATAGGCTAGTTGAACAAGTCTAATCCATCAGAGGGTCCACAGAGTCCACGCAACAGCCAAGAGGGAAACAACAACCAAGATGGCTGACAGTTCAGTATGTGGACTGCAGAAACTTTTTATTCACCGCCATGGCGTTTTCTGCCACGGCCATCCAAAAATTACCATATTTGGATGAGAGCTAAAAGTATTAAGTTACCACCTCATGCTAGCATGGTTAGTAAACATAAAATGTACAGGTATAATGCACAGACACCTGCTAATTAGTGGTAAATGGACTGGTTCTTATATAGCACTTTTCTACTCTACTTAAACACTCAAACACAACATATCACCCATTCACCCATGCACTTTTTATCTATGTCTAAGTGCTTTCTAGCTAACATTAACACAATGAACACATCATGAGAAACTCGGGGTTGAGTATCTTGCCCAAGGATACTTTGGCATGCAGACTGTAAAAGCCAGGGAGATTCTAGAATTTCACTCTCCTAAACTGGAGCTCAGACTTCTTGGATGGTCTGTTTGCACAACTAACTTCACAGCAGCCATATTATTGGTCAGATAATTGCATTAAAAATGCTCCAAAAGGTTCCAACAGCCCAAACACGGTCCAGAGGTCCAGTTCAGGGACTCCAGTTAGCTGAGGGAAAACCTAGTAGACAGCTAGCAGCTACAGCCGCCTGTGTTGGCACACCTGCCTGAACTCCCACGCCTCTAATAATGCAAACTTTAAGGTGGCCGTTTGAAGAACTTACTTTTTAACAAGCTTGATAATTGTTTCAACAACAGGTCAGTTTCTTCTTGTTGTCATGACGATTTTGTAAAATCTTGCACCAATAATATTTTTTGTTAGATATTTTATTAACTTCAGCACACATCTCTTGATATCATGAAAGCATTCAAAAAGCAGTGTTTCACACATAGAGCGTGAAATAATTGGCCTGTCCTACACAAACACCATGTGTGTGCACACTGTCTGAGCATAAAATCACTGAATCTGCTTCAATGTGGTCAGGTACACCTGAAAAGATAAACCATGAAAAGCAGCACTGAAACACCCACTAACTGGAAGTGTTTTGTCACCAATGAGATTATCATGCCTCGGAGATGGTGTGAGAAACACTACATGACATCATCAGCTACGCCTGTGAAGAGGCCCTTCGTTCGTGGTTTTTGATGTGGTAGATCATGACCATGACCTGCGACATTGTGGATGAAATTGAATTATTTTCAGTTTAGGTGAAATTACCAAATGAAAGCCTAACACCAGCTTGACACAGGTGATGAAATACAGTCCATAAATGTAGCAATAAACCAGTGCTCAAGTGCTTTAAACCTGCATTCCTTCTAATGGCCAGCAAGGGGCGACTCCTGTGGTTGCTAATAGAAATCCGGGAGGTTTTCTAGGGGATCGTCTGATTGTTGGGGTTTCTTTCTAATACTGTAGGGTCTATACCTTACAATATAAAGTGCCTTGAGGTGACTGTCGTGAATTGGTGCTATATGAATAAATTTGAATTTAATTTAATTATTGAATAAATCAAGGTGTTAATTTTGTAATTTATGGTCCCGTTAGTGTTGTGTGGTCTCAAAAGCTAATATGAGACAGATCTCCTCACAGAGCTTGAAAACATAATGTCACAGTGGGCACAGGTGAACTGCAGAATATCTCTGTTATGAAGGTGAATTGATATCTTGGATTTGGACTGCAACCAATAAGCCCTGAACTGCATCATCCCTATGAGGTGGTTGGATTAGGATGTATCGTGGACATTCCCCTTTTGGGAATTTTTAAGAGACTTCTTGGGAAAAATCAAAAAGTGGGGATCAGCACTATTTGATTCTTTTGTCGGAGGTCACTATAAAGTAAGTGCCCAGTGAGCAGGCAAGTGTTAACTTCTGCTTTGGTCTTGTGACCTGCAGCAGCTAAAGGAGTGTGCACACAGGAAGAGATTATTTATCCTTCCTGGTCTGGGAAAGACTTGGGATCTCCCAGAATGCTCTGTTGTTAGAAGCTAAGAAGGACAATGAGCTAGACTTGAACAAAAAGACAGAAAAAGGACAGATGTTCCTGTTACAGATTATTTTCCATCAACAGTGACCATATTATTTATGTCCATGTATAAACCAAACTTTACCCCTAACCTGCTGTTCACATATAATAGCAGAAGAATGTGTGGTCTTCTGAGTTTATTCCACTGTTTTCACTTTAATGTGTCTGTGAGCTGTAAAATGTGGCTGCTGATTACTTAAGCTGTTGTGATTCCAGTTCTGAGGAGAAAATCAATGCAAATGCAGCTGTAAACAGTACAGTGCCTCGTTTCTGTCCACATGCTGCTGATGTGTGCGACAGACCTGCTAAAGTGACTCTTAAAGTTCAGCCGGTGAAGCCACTCAGCTTCCTCCGGCTTGTCCCACTGCTTGACCTTGCGGTTTGATTAAATGGCTGATTAAACACGGGGAGGGAGGAAACACCCACGGACGCTGGCTCACACACAACATGGCAAGAAGCATCTGCAGGCAAAGATAAACACACATATAATAAAGATGCCGTTAGAGTTACACACACACACACACACACCTCATATCCACCTCCTCTTCCAGCCTACTGAAATCATCAGTGCTTTACTCCAGCTCTCTATAATGACAACAATCAGTAATTTACTGTTGCTTTGTTCTGCACTGAGGAAAACAAGGCTATACACTGATGAGCCAAAACATCATGACCACCTGCATGATGTGCTGTCGGTCGTTTACTTGCCACGAAAACAGCTCCGACTTTAGAGGACCCCTGTGGTATCAGAAACCCAGACCTGAGCAGCAGAGCCTTTAAGTCCTGTAAGCTGTGAGCTGGAGCCGTGGATCAGACTTAGTTCCAGCACAGTCCCCCAACAACCTGTCTGTCACTGTCTCCTCAGACCACCGTCACCCCCATCATCTGCCCACAACAAAAAAAGTCTCTCAGATTACCACACCTTCCCATCCCCCTGTGTCCAGCATGTTGACTACAACAACTGGCTGTTAACCTGGTGTCTAATATATCCGACCTTGGCATCAGACACTGATATGTGGTTGTTAGAAAATGATCAACACTATTTGATTCTTCTGTTGGAGGTCACTACAAGGTAACTCCTCAGTCACGACGGAAGTGTTAACTTCTGTTTTGGTCTTATTCCTTTAGATGGCCTGCAGCATTTAAAGGGGCATGCACACAGGAAGAGATCAGCACTGATGCAATGACCAGAAACGGTGGATTGTCAATGAATTTCAGTGGCTTGTAACAACAACACATAAAACAAACATTAGCTATGCAAAGTGGGTGAAATCCAAATCACTTTTTTTAGGTCAATGTGGCAGCCGGCGAGAGAATGGGGGTTGCGGAGAAATTAAGAATGATGGAAAATGAACTAATACTGTCACACCGTGATGATGGTGCGGTAATTGAGAGCTTGAAAGCTTTACAATTACAAAGAAAACCCAACAACGCACCCTAGGAATCTCACCCAGGGAATATAATACCCAAAAACTGTACCAGTTATCAAAAAGGCACTCACCGGTGCCCAACCAGTTACGGAAATGGACACACTGTCGTATTAAAACACAAGCATAAGATGGCGACCCAGAAAGTGGTACAACAAAACAATAAATAAAACAAAACAGTGAAACTACAACCAGGCAAAACAGCAGCACTTCTATAGTGAAAACTGGTGGTAGCAACGGTGGCGCCGCTGTAACGCTAAAAGCCACCCACCCCGGCCAACGTCCTATAATACACAATAAAAAGAATATTAGCATCAATAATGATCACAGAAAATAATGCTGAGACCGCGACATGAGACCATGACTGGCATGGTGTAATTCCAAGAACAGGCGGCCAGTACAGGGCTTACCCAGCTACAACCTGCGAGCAACACACCTGCTTACAACCAAGTTAAGTCATTAGGCTTACAACACAACACAATGACATACCAGTCTTCAGTAGCGGAACGGCTTCTGAAGGAGTGACAATCCGCAGACAGTTTCTTTAAGAGCATGAGTGGCGATCAGCAACAACATAACCAATTCAATCCAAAGCAACAGCAGCATGGATATAACTCCT
>VUQS01031512.1:0-15050 GCA_015108495.1 Heterochromis multidens | reverse complement strand
GTATTTTTTTTTCCCATTTTTTTTTTTTTTTTTATATTGCTTTAATCACAGGGAAATCCCAGCATAAAATAAATAAAAATAAAAGTAAAGTAAAGTTAATAACAAACAGCAGCCCACAGCCTTAAAATCTCCACTGGAAAATGTTTTAGAATTAAAAATGCTCGTTCAAGCATGTTGCACCTAATTTAAAAAAAAAAAAAATCTTCCTGTAATTACTTCGTTGCAGTTTCTCATTTATTACATTTTTTTTCTTTTATTTTAGTCCTACACAAATAAGTAAGTATACACACATAACTACACTCAGCTGGGTCAATTTTAGTCGTTTTTTTTATTACCAATTTTTACGTTTTAAAGCAAGATGAACGCACTTCTCAAGTAATTTAGATTTTCTTTTCTATGTACATCCGCTTTTTTGTTAATTACTGTTGTTTCTTTGACTTCACTTGCTCATTATTACATGTGGGACCACAGATTCCACAAAACTAAACATTTTCCCCCATTAAATACAAAGTTTTTCCTTGTCACTTGATATGACCACTGCAGACAAGGTGAAATGTTCAAAATTAAAGTCATCCACAGGCAAAATATATGTAGGCTGTAATATTGTTTTTCTTGTGTTTCCCTCAGTGATATTGGTCAGCTACTGTAGACCCCGGAGAGGTCTGTCTCCTTGATAAACATAAACAGATGGTCATGCAACTCCAGTAATATTCTCATCTGGGATTTGGTGGGAGTGGTGCATCACAGTCACAGAGCAGATGAAAATCCATTCACTATAGCTGTGTGTTACAGCTGTGGTCTCTACATTGATAAATTAAGATTTTTTTTTTTTTTAAATAATAAGATATTAAGTGATTATTTTAAAATCAGAAGAAGTATCAAGGTGATACTTCCCTGGATATCCCCAAGGGTTAAGGTGGGATTTGGCAGGTGGCGGAACCCTAAGTTCAGGTGTAGTGGTGCAGCATGGGGAAAAGAATCACTTAGAAATACGATGTGAAAATTAATATTTTGAGTTTCAGTAGATTTTTCTTTGTGTACAGGCTGTGATCAGCTGACCTGTGTCACAAAGAGCAATTCTTACCTTTGAAAACAATCTCTCATCTTCCTCTTCTGCCCTCTCTTTCTTACATCTTTCTTTCTGATTTCTGGGCGTCACACTTTCACTTTTTTTCTTCCTTATATATACAGCAACTTTTGTACAGCAAAATTTAGCTACTAAGACACTATGTGTGCCAGACTGCACAGAACTTGAGATGCACCGATTCTGATTTTTCTCTGTGACCTACTAATACCGATTTTTGCCAGTTTTCTTTCTAAGAATTATAACTGACAGCATATACAAGCAGAAATCAACTTTTCTTCAATGAAAAATATTATTTTCATAATAAAAGAAATTATTAAACTACAATTTCCCCCAAACTGCAGTGAGTTACTTGAAATAGGTACAAAAATAAACTGAAAATGAGTTGCTCTACACCCATCTTTACCTGACATATTTTACCTTACCAAACAAAAGCAGGTGCAACAGATTTCTGTAAGAAAACAAATATCAGTTACTTACATCATTTTCCAGTATGCTTATAACTTCACCAGATAACAGGACATCAACCCTTTTTCACTCGTCTCCATAATTTTCCTCAGAACTGCTTTGATCCGTTGCTCATACTGAGGCTGCTGGATTGTGGCTGGCTCTGAGCTTTGGACAGCTTTAGCTTTAGCCACTTTTCTTTTGTTAGCTTCCCTAAAATGGCATTGTTCAGCTGGGTGAGGGTGATTTAAGAATCTGGTTAGATTTGTTGTTATGAATATTTTTGTGGTAGTCCCCCCATGGTTTACTTTGGGGAACTTTGTGTCTTCATTCACAGTGAGGACTGATAATGCTGGAAATTGTCTGATTTCAGTCCCTGACCAATTAATCACTGCATCTCTACAGGGAACAGTTGGCTTTTGCCAATACTTGTTGAGCTTGTTTGAAAAGTTGCATTTGAAATGATCTGCCAGACATTAGTCCATTTATGCTCTCTCCTCTTTCGTAGTGATAGCTAGATGCTGAAGCTCCGTGAACGCAACTTTGACATCTGCACCACGGAAGCATCACAGGGATGAGATAGAAAAAGGGATGTTAAGGGGTTAAGCAGGCTATGGGATGTCATTTCCTTATTATTGAGCAAGTATCTCCATACCATCAGCTGGACCAAACGAAAAATTAACAGTATTATGTATTAATCTGCCTGAATTACTCATTTATTGAAGGTGCCAGAATGCCATTCAGGATCGTTCTAGCCCACTCCAATCCCTGGATATTCCCATTTGAAATGCTTTATGCATTAACTTGTAGTTGTAAATCATAGAAATGTAAATACCACCTTATCTCAAGTTTACTCCTAGATTATGTGTAATATTATTTCCAGCAGCCACATTTACTTAAATTTCAACCTGTATTTCTTTAGGTGATTTCGAAATCAGTGTTTTTATTAGTGAATAAATGATCACCAAATTCATTACATTTGCTCACTAAATTTATAATAATATTTTTAATTTATAATTATAATTATATTATCTTATAATTGTAATTTGAGCTGATATTAGCTATTTACTGATATATCAGTATCGGAATTTATAACAGCCGATACATGAACATTTAAAAAAAGTAGTGTTCTGAGTGTTAATATTACATAGTTTGCCCACTAGATGGCGCTCTGCAACTTTCCTGTTGGCAAAACTTGTGTTTCAAACACCACAAACACGACAACCACCTGATCTAAGCAGAGTTGGGCAGAGCGTAAACGAATAATCTACGATTTGTTGTGACAATAAATCAGTCAATTAAACTGAATTGTCATATTATCTTACTAAGGACTCATAAATAACTACATATAACAAATGTTAAGGAAATCTGTTTATGTTTCGTGTGTCTGAAAGACAAAAAAATATTGGTCGATATATTGGATTTTTGAATCACCAAATATCAGTGTTGGGATTGGTCTTAAAACTCATACATCAGTCGGGTTCTAATTGTAATTAAGATAGAAGTCCACCATCAAAGCAGACTGTTTCCTTAATTTCTTTGATTAGCAGGATTAAAAAATGTAGTTACCTATTTACACTCTGATAACAAGAGGTGGAATCTGTGAATATCTTTGCAACTTTACCAAAGTCCTGAACTTTTTAACCATTTGTATTATGTTTGATTGCATCCCCAGTGATCATGACAGGCAAACATGAGACTGAGAATATTTGGGAAATTAATTAATCTAATTTGTCAGAAAAGAGATTACAAATCTATCTATCTATCTATCTAGATAGAACTAACAGCAAAGACACTGTAATCAGTTAGTTTTTCATTTTAAATCATTTTCCTGCTTTAGAAATAATTAACTGTCACTTGAAACCAGAACGAATGAGGAATGGTGCTGCACCAGAGTGAAGAAGAATGAAACTTTGTTTTAGAAAGTACTTGAAAAGAAGGAGCATGCACCAAACACATGATGAACTGTTTTTCTCTCATAAGAAGCCTGTTTGTGTGCTCAGAAGTTGATTTTATTTTAGGCGAAGATTTTGTGAACAGATGTCAGTTAAATGTAATGACTGGGCAGTGCGAAGTTGCACAAAACTCTAGTACTCAGTTACAGTAAATGTAGCTCACAACTTTACTTAAGTACATAAGTTCTTGTGCAAATATACTGTAGTTAGTAACAATTACCTGCAAACCTATGTATTGTAAACTGAAGGGTTATTTTTGGTCTCCTGCAAACAGTTTCATCTAACTCATCTAAAATGTGCTGGTCTGAATATGAAGGTAGAGGATTTCTTTTTGCAGCCTAAAATGCCATTTTGTGTGAGGCATAAGTTGTTTTGCTCTTGGCAAATTCTGAGGAGTTCTTTTAACTGGAAATGAGTTTCAATGTCAGTTTTCTGAGAAAAGAACTCCTTTAAAGAATTTAGTAGCACTTGATGTCCAACTTTAACTGCTACTGAAGTTACTGTCACCCATGAAAATTATGAAGCCATTTAAGATCAGTGGCTGCATTCACAAAGCTTCCTTGTACAAAGAATTGCTCCTAGAGCTGCAATTCTAAGAAAATTCTGAGTTCTAAGATTTTCTAAGAATTTGTCCTTAAAACTGAGACTGTTTCTTGTGGCAACAGAAGTTATTTGTAAACTATCTTAGTCCTTGGGAAAAACGGTTTGGTGTGGAAATGATGACTTGTAGGAGGCTTAGGATTTTGCTAAGCAGAAGAGAAAATTTTAGAATAACAAATGACATACTGTAGATGTAATGCTGGAATGCCCCCCCACCCCATGAGGACATTGTATATATATGCATAATGTGGAACCAGACTTTATTGTAATTTTTAAAAGTGAGCAACAGTTCTCCAGGCTTTCTGAAGGTCTTTCAAAGTTTTTCTTTGGACATTGGCTGTTTTTTCACTCATTTTCACTCCAGTTCTTGTACCTGATCATTTTCAACATATTCACTGTTTTTTGTTTTCTTGACACTGACCTATGAATCATTCAAACATACAAAGGCACCTAACTCAAGGGATGAAGCAGTGTCATGTTTACATATAACGAAAAACTTAGCAGCCTGTCCCAAAAACATTTATTTAATTGAATCTATGAAAAATGCAAACAAAAACACAGTTTGACAGGCATAAAATAGTATTTTTGTACCAATAAGGTGATTGCCAACAGCTTTTAGCTGAACTTCTGGTGTGCACTGTGTCCTGCAAAAATCCCAACAAAAACCTGACACAACACCTGTGAGATGCATTTTGGCCATTCTCATCAAAAGTGGTCTCAAAGGAACGTTGGCTGTCAAGAAGCCATTCTAAGGTATGCCAAATTACTCAAGAACTGGACTGAAAATCAGTGGCAACAGGTCTTATGGCATTATGAATCCAGATTTGGAATTTTTGGTTCAAGTCGTCAACATGTACGCAGGATGTTAGGAGAGAGGTACACTAGTGAGTGTCTACAGCCATTTGTAAAACACGGTGGAGGCTCTGTCATGATTTGGGGCTGCATTTCAGCCAGTGGTGTTGGGGATCTTGTCAAAATTGATAGAATTATGAATGCAGAAAGGTACAGTCAGATTTTGATCCACCATGCAATACCATCTGGAAAGCATCTGATTGGGAATGGGTTCAATTTTCAGCAAGACAATGACCCCAAACACACTGTCAATGCAGTAAAAGCATACTTGCATAGAAAAACACAGAGTAGAACAGTATGTCACCTGGTGGAAGTAAGTTTAGAATTTTATGAATTTTTCTGAAAACGGTGCATCATGAAACAAAACATACAACAAAGACCCAGCAGCTAGAACCCTATATCAGGTAAGAATGGGACAACATTCCGCTCCCAAAAGTCAACAAATTTCTCAATTTAAACATTTGATATGTTTTCTATGTTCTATTGTGAATAAAATATTGGTTTATGAGATTTGTAAATCATTCCATTGTGTTTTTTATTTTAATTTTACACAGTGTCCCAACTTTTTCCGAATTGGGTTTGTAGAACACTAATGACATTACTGTTAAGTAGCTTAACAGCTGTGGCTTGTGTCTAAAAAACATCCTAAAAATACATCATGTGCAGATGTTTTGGCCCAGTGGGGGTTATTTTAGGTCAGGAATAATTTAATAACAATAATTCAACTCTGCTACAGAGATAGGGAATTTATACTCTGAGACGCATTAGAAAATACTTGAGATAGTCAGAAGACAGAAAAAGTGTGGAACCTGACTGACTGAATATCCTGCAGAAACCTTAAGGAAAAACAATAGTCTTAATCACACCATCAGGTACTTGCGCTGCATGAAGCTTTTTATCACGGACCGATTCCTGTTTCTTCACAGCAGAGCTTGCTCAGGGTGTCAAATCTCCATTCTCTATAGCAAATTGTTGAGAAATCTATTTATGTTTTGTGTGTCTGAAAGAAAAATTTATATCAGCTGATACATTGGAATATCAGATTTTTAAATCACCAAATATCGGTATTGGTCTTAAAAGTGCTATATCATGTGGGCTGTAAAACTGACATTTCTCTAAACCTTTTTAAATCCAATAAATAACACAGTTAAATTTTGATTTTTTTTTTTTTTTTTACTACTACGCCCCACTAGCAGTAGTAGTTGATATGCTCCTTTTTAATTACTGCTCTCTTTGCTGCAGTTCAATCTATTTCTGACACTTCTGGGCTTTTGTTAATTTTGATTTGCAGATGCATTGTAATCTAACACTGCTTGCCTACCTATGAATGCAGCTATAGTTGGACAATACCAGGCTTGGCTTCTGATGCTATTTTCTTCATGCACATCTTGCTTTCCCACTATAATCCTGGAGATATATGGAGGATCTGAAGTCTCTCCAGATCAGGTGCAAAATCAAATACCAGAAGGTGACAGTATCTGGCAGTGCAAAAATAAAAGGGGAGTGATGGATTTGAAACCCTGATAAACCTCATTAATATCATCATAAGCTTTATTGCAAAATCCCCATCTGTCATTTTTTTAGGTTTTCTGAGAACAAGGAGTGTTTGCATATCTAAATCTGTCCTTTTTTCATATACTGCAATACAGAAATGGGAAGTAATTTTTTAAAGGAGACACCTTTTTACTTTAACTTGTTATATTTTGACACATCTGTACTTTCTACCCCTTATGTTTTCAAAACAGGCTTATTACTTTAGATTTAAGATATTTGATGGGAGTTATTATTTCCTGTCACTACATGCCTTCAAACATCAAATTGATTTGAAAAGAAATTCAATTCAATTCAGTTTCATTTATATAGCACCAAATCATAACAACAGTCACCTCAAAGTCCTTTATATTGTAAGGTAAAGACCCTACAATAATACAGAGAAAACTCCAACAATCAGACGACCCCCTATGAGCAAGCACTTGGCGACAGTGGGAAGGAAAAACTCCCTTTTAACAGGAAGAAATCTCCAGCAGAACCAGGTTCAGGAAGAGGCAGCCATCTGCCACGACCGGTTGAGGGGAGGGGAGACAGGACAAAAGACACACTGTTGGAGAAATGGTGGGAACAGTTACAATTTATTATTTAGCAATAATAATTTATGCATCATGTATAGCACTATACTCAAAGGTATAGTAGGGTGTAATGATCCAGAAAGGCATTTTTGGAGTTGATGTCCATAAGTTGTGGTTGCGGTACTTCAGCAACTAATTTGCACTATAGAAGAGATGTGATCATAAAGGAAGTAATATTTTTTAAGTAGCAGGTAATTTCAAATGTAACGTTTCTGTTTTTTTATATTGTGAAACGTTCTGCATACTAACAGTTTGGTAATCAAAGGTTCCATGAAAAAAATTTAGTAAAGAAAAACACCAGTGGTATTTTTAAGGCTTTGTTTCTCGAAAGCGAGGAGGAGATTACTTTTCCCCTCTCTTTTGGCAGCGTAACATTATGTGGGCATGGTATGTTGGTTATCATAACTAGATGCAGGTGTTCTATTTGTACAATATGTGGTTTACTGAGACTGAGAATGAGCTGTTCCAAAGTATTGGACCCACATTAGCTAAAGTAAGTCAGAGGATCTATCCTGTTTCCAAATGCCCTCTTCCATCAACTTGCACAGTAATCATAAACTGTGCAATTCAATTTTTTATTGCTGCTTACTTGATTTTTATTTATTTTTTTTGTTATAATTGGAAAAAGTGGAAAACAGCAAGTCTGACTGCTGTGCTTGTATTTTGTCAGAAAAAAAATAACTTGAGGCATTTCTCAGCATTATTACATAAAACATTCTTCAAAAAGAAGCTGTGTCCCATCCTTTGGGGCTGAAAAAGAAAGCAGATGTGCCAAAAAGACATAGACTCTCATGTTAAAAGAGCCTTTACAGCATTAAAAAGCATGTTTAGAGCCTGGTAAAAAAAAAAAAAAGTTTTGTCCTCTATAGATAGTGTTGCGCCTTATAACAGCTGTATGGGGGTGTGAATTTTATAAAAACAATGATAAAATTATATTAAGTGGCCAAAAGTTTTGGCAGTGGCACAAAGTTTGTTTTTCATGCACTTTGCCACTTCAGTTTTTAATTAGATTATTTTTTACATGTTTCTATGATACAATGAAGAACAATCACAAGTTTCAAAAACTTATACTGCAAATAAATAAACATTTATTTTTGAGGTGTAGTCTAGTGGTGCCAAAATCTTTGCCCACAACTGTGTATGTGTTTTACTAGTTCTGCTTTGACATCGTACCTCAGCCACACGAGAGAGAAATGTTTGCACATCAACAGTACTCTAAAGATTTGTATTCTAATTATTGTGATCAAATAGACAAGGCCAAAGAGCTTCATGAGGACAGAGAAATGTTATCTGCCTTACGGCTTGCACAAGACAAATATAACCTGAGCGTGTAGGGTGATTTGTATTAGCAGCAGTTAGAAAATAGGGAGGGTTATGGAAGCTGTGAGGCAGGTTTTGAATGTATTTTAAACATCAGGTTTTGTTTTTAAAGACAGTTTTACAACTTGCAGACAGTGCTTTATTAGAAAGAGATGGAGCTGATTAAGTGACAGAAAGTGGTTTGAAGCTTGAGTGTCACCTGATTACGGAGACCACCTGAAAAAAAAAATCTTTAATGATTTTCTGTATGACAGACAAAGAGCATGGATTGACTTCATTATAGAGGTCACTGGGTTTTGGAGCTTGGCCAAGCATTTGATGATGTGTGGTTTTACTGTGATCACTCTTACGACTCTTACGATGGAGACATGATTTGGCTACATGCAGTTAAAGTGAAAGAAGGATGTGTGCTGGTCTTGTGATCACTTCATTTAGTTCAGTATGCACAAGATTTCCCAGTTCATACTTAAAAGTTGAGCAATAAGCTTTTAATTTGAGCAAGAAGAACAGTGTTATGTAGATGAACTGCCTTCTTCATTAATGCTTGTATGTGCAAGCTCTTTAATCAAAATTATATTTTTAATGCTTAAATATAATTGTTGTTATCCATGAATTTTTAAAGGTACTGTTTTACAAAAAAGCAGAAAAAATAGTAAAGCACGTTATTATTTTTTCATTAAGATGCCAGTTATTTACTAGCATCTTAATAATTACAGTTATTTATTTGCATTCTTGAACAGAACATTTTGTTTTAGTGGTTGATTAATTTCAGAGAAGTCCAGTGTACCAGCTCAAATTTGGGCCAGTGTGCATCTTCCATGTTAAAAGGTAAATGACTCCAAAAATAACACAGGTTATAATGATGTGATAACTCTATTACAAATATGTAGCTGAGCCATCTTAAAAAAAAATGTAGATCTAGTTGATATTTTGGTTCACGTTAGCTTACTGCTGGTATTTTAGCAACAGTTTTTTCCACCCAAAATAAATAAGAAATAGATTTTTTATGTGTCAAATGTATGCATTTATAAATGTATGCATTATCATGAAGACTGTCCTCCTGTAGATGATTGAACAGTGTCTCTACAGCTTCTAGAGGCTCTCAAAACACAGAAATTTAATTTCAGTCATTCTTCAGACAGTGCCACATTACACTAGAAAACATAACACTTTCAGTTTCAGCTTTTGAACCAAAAATGAGTTGTTTTTGTGCGTAAACCTATTACTACTCCTTTATAAGCAGTTCTTACATGGGACTGAGTTTTATCCTGCACTTAACAGGTTTGAATCAGCAGCTTAGTGACCTGGAGACAGTCAGAATCAGCCAAAGTCAGGCTCTATAGATGTCGGAACTGGACTGAATGAAAAATTGAAATAAGCAAGAGATTAACAGAAGTTTTTGTATTATCACTCATATTCTCTGAAAAATGGCCAAAAAATCATAAATTATGTCAGGGTATATATATATATATATACTGTATATATATATATATATTACCAACAACATTACCTCCCATCAAGATTTTTCCATCAGTGGTGGTGTCTAAAATGATTCCATTTATTACATCTCTCATGGTACTTGTCACTGTACTTGAATGATTGTTAGAATTTTCATCGACAAACATAAGGGTCATTTTTGCTGATCTCTAAGCACATGTTCATTGGACATGAAGGCATTAGTATTCCCACTTAATCTCAGGCTTAATGGCACCCACTCACATACTGCACATTATTGGCTGCTTTGAGAAGACTGACTGAGAAAGAGTTGTTTTGAACTGAGCTGTTGTACCAAAGTCGACTGTATTTGCCAAGACAACATTCAATTTTTTTTTATTGGCTATAATACATTGTGGCTATACATTGTGGCTATAATAAATATTTGACAGTGAGGTAGTACGCTAAACTCTACAAATTCAAGCAGAGCCTGCGCAACCTACTCCATGGGGCTATTATTGTAGCAAAAGCATTTGTGTGCGTGTATCTCAATCTGCATGTGTGTATTCCGATCCGTGTATGTACTAAGATCTGTGTGTGCGTATTCCAATCTGTGTGCGTGTAATGAGATTTGTAAATGTGTAAATAAATCTGTAAGCTTGCATAGATATTAATGGTTGAAAGTCTTTCTCTCAAATCACTGAAAATACACACAAGTCATCTGTTACAAGTCAGTAACAGATGACTGATGTAAACAGGGTTGTCATAGTCATTTAGTTTATGGGCTCCATACAGTCCAACTTGATTTAAAACCACTGCATAATAACATACATGAAAAAAAATCTTTAATAGACTGAAAACATTCACATTTTCTTTAATGAGCGGCCCATTTACAAAAGATGAACAGTCTAAGATGTCTTAAGAAAAATAAGAGCAATTTCAACAATATATCCAATTTTTTCACATTTATTAAGCCTACCATCTTGTACATTGCAATCAATTTACAATGTACACATCGACTTTGATCTACGGAAGTACAAAACTGTCACATTTCAAGTTTATTTTAGTAAACAACAATAATATTTTATGTCTTTATGATTCAAACAATTTGTCTTTATCTGTTCACTGCTGTTTAGTAATGTCTGCATCACATAACCGCACCAGAAAGTCCATTTTATTGTAAAATAATGAGTAATTAATGACTTCACAGCAATTTTTACCCCTCAGCCAAAAAGGCTGATGGGGTATTGTCGTCACCCTGCCGGGCAGGTGGGCAGGCGGGCAGCATGGACACCCAAGGTTGTGAATGCGATAACTTGAGAAGGAAGTCACCTAGGATTTTCAAGTTCATACCATAGGCACAGCTACAAAAAATCCCGGACAAGTTCGAATCTTGATGACCTTAACGTCAAGGTCAAAGTCAAGAGGTCAAGTTTTCTGAAACTTTTGTGAATGTGATAACTCGAGAAGGAAGTCACCTAGGACTTTTAAATTGATTCCAATAAATGCATCTCCTAAAACTCTCTGACTTCGACCTCAAGGAGAAGGTCAGAGGACAAGTTTTGGGAAAATCCTGTGAACATGACAACTCGAGAACGACGCGACATAGGATTTTCAAATTCATATCATAGGTGCATCTACTAGGAGGCTGGGGGGTAGCACTGGCGGCCGCCAGTATTTTCATACTTTGTTAAAGCACCAAATGTCTGCAGTAAAAATTCTCGAGTACTTTCATCATTCCAGGTTTTTCCAACAATATGCACAATTTTTATTCAACACTGAAGCCAGAACATCATCATCAGTAAGACTCAGTAAGACTTGTGCTACCTGAGCATATTAAACGTGTGACTTTATTAATAACATACTTCCTTTCATTCCTTCTAACTAGCTTCTGTCTTTAATTGATCTTCTCCCCGGGGTCTCGACATGCTTTTAAACTATCAAGTTGTAAGCGCAACTTCGTCAGCACACAGTTTGATTTTGGACAATGCTGCTTAAGTTAAAAATCAAACTTCTTAGGGAGTTTAACCTTTTAACATAAGGACTGTGCTGAGAAATTTGGGTCCCAGGGCTGTGGTCAGCAGGAACGCCACAGGACTGAATTTCTGGGATGTGTAGTTCCTGTAGAAAAATGTATGGCATGATGGTTCGACATCATGCCATACATTTTTGTTGCTTGTGAAGTTACTGTTGATTATGACAAACACATTTAATGTAACAGTGGGACTCTGGAAATACATTTTTCATCATTTTCTCTTAATTTGTTTTCTGGTTTGCATAAAATGACTTATGTATACTTGCAGCACCAATGTCCATTTTCACTTCATACATTTCAGGTTGGCACAGTAGGACACTTATGAATGAATATAGACTGTGACATGTTATTTTAAATCACTTAAGCCTGTACATTAACAGTTCTGTTCTTTGAGTGGTTCTTGCATATGGCCTGCTGTGTTTTACATGACGTAAAGTACAGTCTGTTATGTTATGGAAAACTGCATCAGGAATTAGAGATTATGTGCAATATAGTGAAGGTTTCCATGAAACTGTTCTGTATCTGACCCAATCGTTCTGAGCGTTTCACCTCCTTTTGGAGTCACAGTTGCAGGAGTAGGGAGGAAGTCAAACTGCAGCTGGAATATATGCATGGCAGACGTGGTGGCTTTGCAAAACTTCTTTTTTCCCAAGAAAGACCTGGAAGAGATTCGGAACAGATAATTAAAGATTAAGCCATCACCAAGGCTCACATTTTTACTTCATATTCAGGTCTACTCATTGTTGCAAGTCTAAAGGACTGCTCCAATCCAGTTCTACATTTTGTGTGAATAGTTTAATAGAATTTAAACTAATAAAATACTTTTCTTATTTCTGATGACACTGATATTTGCATAGTGGTAGCTGCTTGGGCTGAGGGGTTTAAGATGACATTTTCTCTGGAAATGGTTTAAGTACTAATAAAGCATACATTTTGGAAACTTTGCTGATAATACTTGCATACTTATACTTAGGTAGATTTTGAATGACAGACTCTTACTTGTAATGGAGTATTATCTTAGTGTATTATTAATAATTTTACATAAATAAATAAATTCTCCTGTCATAACTGACAGAAGTAAAAGACTGTTGCAGAGAAGCATCCCTCCTTATTTTCTGTGACTGAGCTTAGGACACAGAGGTATTCTTACACAGTTATTCTGCTTATTCACATTTCATAAATCCTTTAGTGTGATAAAACAAAGCAAGTACTTTGACCATTCTTACATCAACCATATTTTTTCTAGTCTACCTCTACACTCTGAATATGTATTAAAGTCTGGTAACTTTAATACATATACTTTGCTGGAGAACCATAAGCTGAGCAATCACAGCTGTTCCCAGTTACAGATAACATTTTATTTTTTACACAGCTCCAATACTAACTACTTATGAGAACTACTGAACAAACATAAACACATACTTACAGCAAGCATATGGTGAATCCACTGTGATCTGTCCATCTGAACCTGCCTTGCATGGGCACAACCACCACTACCGGCCAACTAATGTGTCACTTGAAAACTAAGTAATACACCACCTGGTGGTACTTACTGAACATGTGAAAGAGCCTGAGCCTGTGAGCCCGAGCTCAGGGTATATGAACCTTCAATTTACAGACAAATCGCTGCACAGATCTGCAGCGGGAGAAGTGTTGCAAAAGTCACATGTAAAAAACTGAAAAGCTGGGTGACTTGTAACAAATGACTTGTGTGTATTTTCAGTGATTCGAACAAGACTTAGCTTACAGCTTACAGATTTATTTACACATTTACAAATCCGATTACACACACACAGATCGGAATGCGCACACATGGATCTTAGTACACACACACAGATTTTGATATGCACACACAAATCTCCTCACAGATCGAAATACACACATGCAGATTAAGATACACACGCACAAATGCTTTTGCTACAATAATAGCCCCATACTATTTTACCTCCAAAAGTACAAATGTATAACCTAATGTAACATTTAAACTTTAGTGTTGTTCTTGGTTTCATGATATCGTGTCTTACTTCAGGATAAACGGTAGTGTTGTCACCTGCTCTTATGCTTGATTTAGACACTTGAATCTATGTAGTGCCTACGACATACCCTACACAAGTGGCTGAAGCCGTTGCCACCATTTATACCTGTGCAGTCTGTGTAAACAGTGATGTGTAGTTACAGTTTAAGGGAGTTGCACATCAGATTATATCGTAGGTTACGGCATAGGGTTGTAGAAGGGTTTGGTGTTACAACATATCTACACAGAAGTATAATTCCAGAAATACTTTCCAGCTGTAAACATGGTTTTTGCATCTTACGCTAGCAAACTACCAACGGATGGCCTGGTAATAAATCAAAGATCTAGACAGAGTTTTAATTCATTTGAAATCCTTACTCTTAACCTTCAGCACCCTAACTGGAAAACACAAAAAACAGTTTTATTTGTTATCTATCGTCCACCTGGCCTTTATTCAGAGCTTCTGTCTGAATTCTCAGGCTTTTTATCTGATTTAGTGCTCAGTTCAGATAAAATAATTATAGTGTGCGATTTTAACATCCACATAGATGCTAAAAATGACAGCCTCAACACTGCATTGAATTTATCATTACACTCAACAGCCTTTTCTCAAATTGTAAATGAACCCACTCACTGTTTTAGTTATGCTCTGGATCTTGTCCTGACATATGGCATTAAAACTGAACATTTGACAGTTTTTCCTGAAAACCCTCTTTTGTCTGACCATTGTCAAATAGGGCTGTCAGCTGTGTACCAACCTGACTTCTGCACAACACAACTGATGGTCCCAACCCCATTAAGAAGGCAAGAAATTCAACAAATGAACCCTGACAAGGCACACCTGTGCAGTGACAACCATTTCAGGTGACTACCTCATAAAGCTCATTGAGAGAAGGCCAAGAGTGTGCAAAGCAGTGATCAAAGCAAAGGGTGGCTATTTTGAAGAATCTAAGATATAAAACATGTTTTGGGTTATTTCACACTTTTTTGTTTACTACATAATTCCATATGTGTTCATTCATAGTTTTGATGCCTTCAGTGAGAATCTACAATGTAAATAATCATGAAAATAAAGAAAAACGATTGAATGGGAAGGTGTGTCCAAACTTTTGACTGGTAGTGTAGTTTAATAATAAATTTAATAATGATTTGTACCCTTTAATTGATGAATTAAAAAAGGGGT
>VUQS01031510.1:0-10511 GCA_015108495.1 Heterochromis multidens | reverse complement strand
TCACATGGCCCTCTTCCTATTGAAAAAACAAAAGTTGTATCCAAGATGGCCGACTTCTAAATGGCCACCATGGTCACCACCCATCTTGGGGAGTTTGCCCCCTCACATATACTAATGTGCCACAAACAGGACTTTAATATCACCAACCATTCCCATGTTATTACGGTGTATCCATATAAATGGCCCACCCTGTAGTTTGTGTCATCCAGACTCTACACAGGTAAATGAAATTACCTGTTTAAAATTCACGATTCTACACAGGTAATTAGACATCTCATTATATTGCTTGCTCTTCGTGCAGTATTCATATGGTTCGAACATGCAGATTTTTTTGGAATGAGTAATCAAATGTGATTTTTAGCCAATTTACAAATCTCTGTTTCATAGTGACTGCAAACCTTTGAGTGGTCATGTATATGGTCATTTGCTTTGGTAGTAAGTAAATATAAGTTAATTATAAACCATATTAACATTTCTTCTGTGTATGGAGCTTCAACACATTATGAAGTTAGCCGTCACATAAATACAGTGTTGTCACTACTTATTTCACCTGCACCTTTCAGGTAATCATGCCACTTGTCTCTTGCACAGCATAACAATGCTGCATAATTAGTTACAGTTACTGGTTACTTTTTCAGAAATAAATTATTTATATGCAGTCATAATACTGCATATAAGTTACTAATGAAAGCCACGTTTCCTTTACTTTTAAATGTTTCCTTCAATCCTCTTTTTAATGCACACATACTGCAGCTATATTCTTTAGTGTTTCTTAACCTCCACTTTATCTGAACGTGATAAGATTTATTCTCTCCTTCATTGTACAGTTTATTGGTTATAATTTAATAGTATGTTCATAACTTTTGAAGATAAAAGAGGAAGGTTGCTGGCACATTTATTCCATGCCACAAAGATTATTATTTACTGGCAAATTTTCATGAATCACTGTTTAACCAAACCTGTCACTTTGTCAAGAGTTTGTCTATTTATACAGCATGATGTGTAAACAAGGGGGTGGTTTGTATTGTGATTATGATTATTTATTTCATAATTTAGCTTTTGCTTATTTAAAATTGCACACTTCAGAGTTTCTGATATCTCACAATAAGGGTTTATTTTTATGCCGACATGCAGAAAGATTGTGGTTTGATATCTCTATTTCTGTGGAAACTATGTTTCCCCGTTGTGCATCAAAAACATCAGTTTTTGGTGATATTCAGTCCAGTTGTACATAATGATGATTAGCTAATTCAGGAAACTGAATGAAGTTTTTTTGAGGAGAGCATTTATTACTAAGATGGCTCTGAGATAAAGAATTTTAGTGTTACATGTTGGCCAGTGAGTGAAAGACACTCACAAGAAACCAAACAGAAAAAAAGATTAAAAATGCACTCTAATGACCATTTAGCTAATGTCTCATTTGTTTTCAGTCACAGTTACTTGTTAGTGACGAATTGCTTTAATGTACCAGATTGAATTAAGTTGCTGCTTCTCTTTCCCAGTATGGCCATGAAAGGCTACAAAATGCCCCTGCAGGCCAAAGACCTGTGGTCTCTGAACAAGCGTGACAGCTCCAACATCATGGTGCCTAGGCTCCTTAAAGAGTGGGAGAAGGAGCAGGCCAAGGCAAAGAGGTATGTTAAATGTGCCCCAATGTGTTTGTTTCTTGTAAGAAAGCTTTACTTTATTATTGGCAGGAATGCTAGAAACAGAAGAACTACTTGATTCTTTAAAATGTGCAGCAGGTTAATAATCTTATATCTATGTGTATCATTGACATATGATACTTCCACAGTAGTGTGGCTCCCCTGTGGGAGAAGACACCTTTCCGTACCTTTTGTGGCAGTTTTTACATTTCTACATTTAGGCATATATGATTCAAGTATGTTGAAAACAGCAAATGGAAGTGAATTGGTTTTGTCTTTCAGTCCTCATACCACAGTGATAATTTCCTCCTAGTCTTAGTCCTACACATTGTTACAAAGTGCTTCAAATTAAACACGAAATCCACATATCAAAAATAAGTATATATAACCCAACATACAATACATACATACACATGTACAAGCATACATATAATTAGATATACTGTACTGTGTAAAAGCTTTGAGCCACCACTAATTTCTTTATATTTTGCTTACAACTAGACAGGCTTTGTTGTAATTTTTTGAGGCAGTCTTGTGCAATAGTTCTCCAGACTTTCTGAAGGTCAAGAAGACATTCTTAAGGAAGAGAAACTGGGAGAAAAACATCAACAGGTCTGATTGAGTGATTAATCCAAATTTGAAATTTTTGCGCTGTCATGGTTTGGGGCTGCTGGTGTTGGAGATCTTGTCAAAAGTGATGGAATTATGAACACAGAAAAGTACCACCAGATTTTGATCCACCATGTAATACCATTTGGAAAGAGTCTGGCAAGGGCTTCGTTATTCAGCATGACAGTGATTCTAAACACACTGCCAGTGCAGTAAAAGCATACCTGGATAGAAAAACACAAAATGAAACATTATTAGTCATGGATTGGCCTCCCCAGAGCCCAGACCTTAACATTATTGAAGCAATGTGGGATCATGTTGACAGAGAATAGAACAAAAGGCAGCCAACATTCAAAGAAGAGCTTTGGAACATCTTTCAAGAAGCCTGGAGAACTATTCCTGAAGACTACTTAAAGAAATTACAAGAAAGCTTGTGTAAGAAAGTTCAGGCTGTGTTAAAAGGTGGTCATATGAAATACTGACTTTCAAGCTTGTTAGAATTGTACAAACACATGTTTGCGCATGTTTCTATAAATCACTGCACCTGTTAACAATTTTCCTAGCAAAATATAAAGAAATGAGGGGTGGCTCAAGACTTTTGTACTGTACTGTACAAGCGTTGGTGTGAATCGTACTGTAGTTGAAAATAACTGGCACATGACCAGGATAACTAACTAGAAAATGTTTGAGAAAGTGCCAGCCTATGTAAATGTGTTTTCAGCAAATGTATAAAACAAAACAGGGATTCAGCTGGCCTGATGGGCTGAGGAAGGCATTTCTAAATGGGGAACAGTTAAAGGCTTTATTCTGATGATTGGAGAGGACTGATGCTAGAAGAAGGTCTTAGCAGTTCTGCTGTAAAAACAAGCAATGCAAAAATTTTACTAGTATATTTATTAGTTCTTTGTCAGACTAGAAAAAGGAAGGGATGTTGTCTTAGAGGGCAGGGCTCCTTGTGTGTGGTTTTGTGTGCGCAGGCGTAGGTTCATTCCTTTTTGCACAAGTGAAACTGCTATGACATTTTTTTGTAACCCTAGCAGCAGGATATCGACAGCCAGTACTGCTACACACCATTTCTACTTTAAAGAGCTGTGGGAAACTCCACACACACAGACTGCAGCAACAATTCACCCACAGAGCATCTGCAGACCTGAGAGAGGACATATGAAATGCACTGCAACATTATAAAAGAAAGCAACTCGTTTGTAGTGATGCTACTTTGATATTTTCTGTATGTTTGTGGAATATCTCGGGCTTTTAATGTCAGAGCTTGTGAGGAATAAATCCACCGCTGACTGCGCTGCAAAATGAAAGACTTTTCTCATATTAAGGAGATTGTATTCTATTGTTTTCAGTGTGTTCAGCTTCATACTGGTGAAATTTCTCTAGTTGCCTCCTGGCTGGGAACAGCACTTAAGCTACATGTTGTACTGCTTTAGCAAAGGGGGGAAAAAAAGCAATTTCATGAGCAAACACGCTTGACAACTCTGCTGAACTCCGACCTCTGTCAGGCTGCTTCCTCTGTCTGTACCACAGTTTTCCTGTCAGAGTTTCTCTGTGCATTCTTCTTGTAAAATGATAGGGAACTGCTTGGTTAGGGCCTTTTCATAGTGACCTGGAAACCTGTTTGCTGTTAACAGTTGTCTTGCTGAACTGTAGTCTCCCTTTACTTCACCGCTGTAATCAGACTCCTGTGCTTTGAGCTTGTATACACTTGTGTAGTATCACTGCCTGAGGTCCTTTCGAGCAAATTAATGCCATTATTTACCAGTTAAACAAATGCAGCCACCAACAGCCACAACAACACTTAATGCTGTAGTTTTTTTTTTTTCCACTGTTTGTATCGCTACTTGCTACTGGAAGGATCCAGTTTTGCAGAGGGAATCTGAAGTATGATGTGTTTATATGGTGTAATTTAGAGCTAAAACAGTTTACAGTAATCAACCACTGAACACTGGTAGTTGCACCCATAATGTAATTCATCAACTATGGTAAATTATTGTCAGTATGTGACAGTGATTTACTGCTTTTCTGGGATTTTCTTATTACATTTCCAGTGAACTAGTATTAACAGTCCGCTGTACTTAACATTTAAGTTGAATCAGTTAATAGGTTACCGTCTCTTTGCAATTTAGGATTAAATGGTCAGTAGTTTCCTCCAAAACAAAAACAACCCATGAACTGGCAAATATTTTTCTTATTTATTAATCTATCAAATCTGCAGCAATAGTAGCTTCCATTTGAAGTCATTTTTCTAGCCACCTGGGACATGGTCAAAAGGTTCATAATATTACCTCCTATATCTTTTACTAAACACTTTTCCTTGACCTAAATAGAAAATGTCATGATGTAAAGCGCTTTGAGTGCTACGGGAGAGTAGAAAAGCGCTATATAAGAATCAGTCCATTTACCATTTACCATGTAAAGGTAATGAGAACAGTTTCTTAGTCTTTGAACCCTCTAACCATACCCTAACCCTGTATTTTGGAGAAAGGCAAAGTGGGCTTTTTTGGAAAAAATGTGAATAGTTTTTGATGTGTGTCAAAATTTACATATTCCGATTGCCTAGAGTTAGTTAGAGTTAAGGTTGGGGTTGTCTCCAGTGACGGCTTAGATGTCAGAGCGTCAAGTTTTTTAAATCCAACCATACTAAGGAGCTGAAAAAAGGCAGAAAGAAATCTTCCAAACAGAAGAGACAGATCCTTTATTGGTCACATGTCATTTTGGAACATCAGCGGTCTCCTTTCTTCCTCAGTCTATCTTTACTGTTCTTGAATGTAGCAACAGAGCCCCTCCCGGCTGTTAACACACTGTGTGCTAGATAGCATTACTCAGAATGCCGTTCAACAGTGTTATTTTGAAATGTGCATTTATTACTCTCTGCTCCATGACAGCTGGGATAGACTCCAGCCTCACCGTGGCCCTGAATTGAATAAATGGAAGAAATTTGGATGGATGAATTTATCAGTATTTCATATTGTCTGCGTTTCACATATTATTGTTATTATTATTATTATGTTAGTTGCGATTCATTTTTGAATGACCAAAGATATAATACATATAACCTGCTGAAAAGCCACAGAGTGCTATTTAAAAGATTTATGTCATGTATGAAATTGTGACTGATATAGCACTATATCTGTACTGCCCAGTATTATTAGTGGTTTACATTATATTGTGGTAATACTGTTTTGAAACACTTTGTGACCATCTCTTGCTCTTTCTCTTTCTCTTTCTTTTTCTTTTCCTCCCCAAATACCCAAATCCTCCCCCCTACAGTGAAGAGACTCTGTCTAGCCAGGCTATGTACGCCAAGCCCCCGCCGCCGACCACCAACCACGTCTCAGGAGGAGGAGGAGGAGGAGGAGGAGGAGGTGAAAGCAGCCCGGAGGAAGTAGAGGTGCTGCTGTCCAGTCAGAAAGTTACCCACCAGCCATCCTTCCTTCACGCCCTCATCAAGGCCTTTGGACCCTACTTTCTGATTGGCTCAGCCTACAAGCTCCTTCAGGATGCCATCACCTTTGTCAACCCTCAGCTCCTCAAGTAAAGACAAAGATACCACTTTACTATTGCGTGCTTTCTTTACTACAGCATACAAACTACTATTGTTCCAGTGTTATGGAATATAATTTCCAGGACAGATTTTTGCATGCCGTGTTTGTGTTTTTGCATTTTGGTCTTCTTTATGCACAGTATGTTAGCTGTCTATATTTAAAGACGCACACTGTCCTTGTTCAGGATGCAAACTCATTATGTAAATATGTTTCCTCTTTATACTTTTAGTAGCCCAGGATGGAAATTTAGTGATACAAGCCTTTCTGAGAAAACCTTATCTCTGTGTAGATAAGGTATCAGAGATGGCTCCCCACATAGTTTTTCTGTATATGTTTCGTGGGACTGAAGTGTTTGAACATTGCCTGTTAACACTGATATCATATCATGGTGCCACCGGGGAAAAAATGGCAGATTTGGCACAAGTCTAATTTTAATTTCAAATTTTCTGTTCTTTTATTTGACAGTTATCTTTTGATAAGACAGCTTTTGCATTTATTTTTGTATTATGTAATTCTGGCCTAACTTTCTTATTGTTCCAAAGCAATAATAATAATGTTAAAGCTCTGGCTAATGAAGCACAGCCTCTGCTCTATGGGAAAAAAGGATTTAGGATTTACTATGATGCTTTATATGTGAAATGAAAAAACAATTTTGAGCCATTTTAGGAACATAATGCAGTCTGACAAAGAGAAAGAAGAAAATAATGATAGGAAAAGCTTTGCAGCCCTTCCCTACATTTATTACAATGTCAGTGGTAACTCCATCATGAATAAGTGAGTTTCTGATACATAGTATGTGAAGCTATAAAGCTGGTATGCTTCCTAAGTCACTAACTCAAAAGGATAAAAATTAAGCAGCATAAGACTATTTTAGCTACGTGCTGACCTATCCAGCTCGCTGCTTGAGTGGAGGTTGGCATGCCACCCTGTTTTAGCAATCAGAAATACCTACATGTAAGTCTGTAGTTCTAAAGAACTTTGGAAGAGAATAGACAATGAAGCAAAAAGCATAAAAAGCTGAAACAGGCAAGAGTGTTTACACAGTTTTGGTTTCTCTGTGATTTTGAGGAACGTGACTCACTTTTAGGGCAAAAGCATGAGCACACTTTGAACAAAGGAGCCTCAGGTGATTGTCAAAGAACATCCTAAATTGTGAGCCATGTGATTTCTGTCTATATAACAGTGTCAATAGCATGTTAGAGGACGGCTGATTAAAGAACTTGCAGCATGTTTGATTTGGATAACAGGCGAGCAAACTTGAGATTAGAGTCTCGGGAGGCCATGCAAACAGAAGTGTGCTGACACTCTTACACCCTGAGGCAACAACACCGCTAAGGTCTTTGCCAGTAGTAACATTGTTCTGTGAATGCCTGGCTATTTTTTTAAGGTGGTGTTGAAGGTCAGCAGTTCTTACAAGTGTTTTAAGGTCATAGTTAAAGAATAGATCTCTGTACAATCCAACCTGTTGGATAGCTGGATAGTAGTGCACTGACACTAACATTTTGCAATGTGTGCCTGCATGTAAAGAGAATGGGGGGGCTTACATAGGAGATCACCTTAGTGTGTTCACACTATAAACAGGTTATTTCAGTGTTATGTGCTTTTAATGAAAGAGAATTTCTCCCGTTCTTCACCTTTACAGGATGCTGATCTTGTTCATTAAAGCGAAAGATGTTCCTAATTGGTGGGGGTACACACTGGCCTGCCTTATGTTCTGCACGGCCCTGCTGCAGACCCTCATACTCCATCATCACTTTCAGTACTGTTTTGTCACTGGCATGAATGTGCGCACTGCTGTCATAGGAGCTATCTACAGGAAGGTATGCAAGAAATAGTCCCATTCCAGTTTTCTGAGACCGCAGAGCCTCACTTTTTGTTAATACAGGGGGCAAAATTTTATTCATATTTAATTCTAGAAGGGAGATATTGAATGCTTCACAGAAAATATTTTTTGTGGTATTACAGTAAGAGTTTTGTCCCCTCATCATTTTTTTGCAGGCACTAGTGATAACTAATGCAGCCAAGCGTTCATCTACTGTAGGAGAAATAGTCAACCTGATGTCTGTGGATGCACAGAGGTTCATGGACCTTACCACCTTCCTCAACATGCTGTGGTCTGCTCCTCTTCAGATTATGCTGGCACTATATTTTCTTTTTCAGGTACATGCACAGATTGTATATGGATTACAGGGGGTCTTCTCCTTAGGTCAAGGGGAGTTTTTCCCAGAAGTTAGCATATACTGAACAAGTTTAATATACATCTAATTATAACATAACAATTTATTTAATGCATTAATGAGAATAAAAGCTATAATTTACCTTGATTCGGAAGCTCTCTGACCATTGTCGATCACTGAGATCATCTTTAATCATCTTTAATCATCTTCCAATCTATGGCTCCCATTCAGCAGCCTGTCGGAAAACAATTCATGGTTTCCCTGGTAAGAGGGGTGCTGCTGTACTGAGACTCTAGCAACACCAGCCTCCTTGACCAGCACAGAGTAAAGGACAGGTAGGAAGATGAGGGCTCAGGAGGCTGTTGACCAGGTGCAAGAGCCGCTGCGGCACAGTTTGGTGGTGGGAAAAGTTACAGTAGGGCAGGCTGGATTTAGCAGCCCCCCAGGACCATGATACAACAAAGCCCAGGGAAAAGAAAGAAGCCAGTTGGTTCAGGAAGGGATCTGAACACGGGTGGAGGAAACCTGCACCAGCAGGATGGACAGGATATGACAGCAAGGGGCGTGGTCTCAATGGGAGCAGGCAATCGAGTGGAAGGTTTCGTGGTCAGAGCTGTGTAAAGTTGAGTCAAACTGGATCAAATTCCTTATCCACTCAGTCTACGGTGTCCTCACCAGCCCAGCCAAATTCTTCTCCTGGGACTTGGCAGAAAGCCCCGCTGTTGTGCTAGGGATGAGGATTACTTAACAATCAATAGCCCAGGCCTGGCAGCTGAAGGTCGACCTGGGGAGACAGCTCAAATTCCCAGATACCATAGCCATGACCACGCTCAGGCCTGATGTGGTTCTTGTGACAGAGTCATCAAGGCTCGCTGGTCCTGCTGGAATTGACTGTGCTCTGGGAAGACCAGGCAGGAAAGGAAGAAGGCCAAGTACGAGGAGCTCGCAGGCAATTGTTGAAGCGGGTGATGGAAGACCTATTGCTACCCCATTAAGGTTGGCTGCTGAGAAGACAGGCTACCTAGACACAAGCTGGGGACTGATCACCCCAGGCTGATTCGCCTGGATGAGGGTGTATGATATTGAAAGACCCAAACATATGATGACTCCAGGTTAAATCACTGTTGTGTCTAGGTTGTACTGTAGGATGTGTCAAAACCAGCAGCACAACACTTTATTATAGAGGATTTCACAATCTCTGAGTCATTCATATGAAACGGTCATAAATTGCAGATAGTTACAACTATGTTTTTCCCTCCATATTTGAGGAACATGCTGAGAACCATGTGTCTCACTTATTGTTGGTCAACACAATGGACCTTACCACCACACTGAACTAATTTATTCTTTTGTTTGGGTTTCCTTAATGAGAGAGGCAGATTGGATCACTTAGTAACCAATGTTACACGTGTGTGCAAAGTAATGGTAAATGGACTAGTTCGTACATAGCGCTTTCCTACTCTACTTGAGCACACAAAGTGCTTTATACAACATGCCTCATTCACCCATTCATAGAAGGACTTTTTTTTTTTTTTTTACACCTAAGTGCTTTCTGTCTAACATTCACACACATTCACACTCCCATGGATGCATCGGAGAGCAACTTGGGGTTCAGTATCTTACCCAAGGATAATTTTGCATGCAGACTGGAGCAGCCAGGGATTGAACCACCAACCTTCTGATTAGTAGATGACCTGCTTTACCTCCTCAGCTATAGCCACCCCAAGTTGGTCACCTTGTTTAGGCTTTGCACATAACATGGGTTACAATTGTTAACGTTGCTTTTAACTTCAAGGTAAATTTGACATCTGATCTCATTCTAGGTTCTTTTTTTTAAACTGTTTTTCTCATAGTTTCCCAACAGTGCTAATAGTATAGCCACAGAAGAAAAACACAAATGCTTGCAATAGGTGTTAAACTAGCACCAAAAAGAACTGTTGTGTCTCAGCTTTAATACATGCATCTGTTGGCTGTGATGTTCTAAAAAAAATTTAAATATCAATTTAAATATCTGCCAGCTTGCTGCATTTGGACATAGTCAGTAACTCCATAATGTGTTTTCTGATTATTTCCATTAGCCTTTTATAGATTAATCCTTTCAATTGCGGACACAGTGTGGGTGGTAGTAGTTCTCCAACTGTTAGTGACCAGGACCTGCCATCTTTTTATTTACACACATGGAGTTTTGCTTTACTTTGGATTATATATTTAATCATTTGCTGACTCTGGTTTATTTTACAGAACCTCGGTCCATCTGTATTTGCTGGGGTGGCTGTTATGATCATGCTGATCCCTTTTAATGCATTCATTGCCATGAAGACCCGAGCCTATCAGGTATGAACAGTCAAACTAAGACTATGCAAAAAAAAGATGCAAATTAAGATTATGGATGGTAAATATGGGATATAGAATAAGAAAAGATATGGATAGAATTTCATAAGTAGTGGGTGTTTACGCATTCACCTAATAAGTGAAAAACAGCTGGTCTTGCTGTCATCCTCAGGTAGAGCAGATGCAGCACAAGG
>VUQS01031508.1:6561-19964 GCA_015108495.1 Heterochromis multidens | reverse complement strand
TTGCTAAACATCTTGTCATTGCAAACTTTATAGTATTCTTATCTTTGCACTTTTTATCACCTTTACACATATTTTTTTCTTTCCTCTCTTCTTTTTTTTCCTTATTCTTTGTGTATATTTAAATCTTTACGTGCATATTTAAACCTTCATGTGTATATTTAAATCCTTTAAATTATCATGTGTATATTTAAATGTTCAGCATTTTGAACTATTTCTTCTTATATTTTATTTTTTGCACATCATGGGGTGCCAAAGTAATTTCGTTGTTTTGCTGCCTGCATTATAATGACAATAAAGTGAATCTTGAATCTTGAATTTTCTCATAGACTTCTGTCCAATCAGATTTATTTTTGCAACCAGAAGGGTCGCCCCCTGCTGGTCATGTATGCAGGTTTAATGCCGCGTTCCAGAATAAGTTGGAAGTCGGAAATTCTGAGTTCCCAGTCAGAAATTTTTTGTGGAATGCCCCTCTCAACTCGGATCTCCCACTCGGAAAGTCGGAGCAGACAAGCATACCCTGAGTTAGCAATCCAAAATGGCAGTGGTGAACGTAAACAGTATGTCTGTGTAGGTTCTCAGTCATCCAGGTCATGGTAGTCTAAAGTGTTTGAAAGAAGGCGACTGGACTTCTTTAAGTTGCTTGAAGATGTTTCACCTCTCATCCAAGAGGCTTCTTCAGTTCTAAAACCAAATGGTGGGGAGTCCCAGGTATTTAAACCCTAGTGGGGGCTGTCTCTTGTGAGGTGGCCGTTAACTCACTATTGATAATGTGAGTCATCACATGAGCCCAGGTGTGAAAAAAGGCATGGGTCATTACCACCACAGGTTTCAGGCGAAACCACTGTGACACCTTGCCCCAACATATCATGTGACCTATTGAGGTCCTGACACCTGATGTACAGTAAGATGTGAATGGGGGTTGAAGCATATGTGGCTGACAGTTGGTGTCGTAAGCCACCACCACTGTTCAATGATGGTTGTTCACAGTGGACATAGATGGCCTCTTTTACTCCTCTTTCAAACCATCTGTCTTTTCGGTCCAAATTGTGAACATTGGCTTCTCGAAAGAGTGACCTTTATCCTTTAGGTGCAGATTCACAGCTGAGTCTTGTTAAAAAGGTCTCACAGTGGTTTCGCCTGAAACCTGTGGTGGTAATGACCCATGCCTTTTTTCACACCTTGGCGCATCTGATGACTCAAATGATCAATAGTGGGTTAACGGCCACCTCCCAAGAGACAGCCCCCACTAGGGTTTAAATACCTGGGAATCTCCACCATTTGGTTTTAGAACTGAAAAAGCCTCTTGGATGAGAGGTGAAACATCTTCAAGCAACTTAAAGAAGTCCAGTCGCCTTCTTTTAAGCTCTTCAGACAACGTAAACAGTATTAAAACTGCAAAAGTTTTCATCTGTACCGCCACTGTTATGTACAGTATTTGTGACTCACTAAATAAGCCATTTACAAAGCACTGACCAGGCTCTATCCATGAATGTGCTGCAGTGGTGTTTTTAAGCACAAAAAACAAGTATCATTGCTGGTGATACCTAAATGGCTCTACCTTGCTAACCGAACCAAAACAAATCCTCTTTTTGTAGGACAAAAATGTATTTAATCCTGGTGATTTAGTGGCTCCATAGTGCAGTGGTTTACATGTTTGCATAACAAGTGAAAGCTTCTGGGTTTGATCCCAGGAGCACGAATCCCTTTGAGGTTGTGTCAGGAAGGGCTTCTGGTGTCAAACATGTGGAGCTGCAAGTAGCTTCTAACTTCTTTATTTCAGAGGCTGGAAGCAGTTAATATTTGGTGGTTTAGTTTAAATATTTGTATTCAAAGAGTTAATAGCTTGCTTATTACTGCAGCTCTAAATGTATGTTTTTGTTAAGATGGTTCAACTAGTTTCCTTCAGCTGTCAGTCTGTGGTACAAAGAGATATTTAATGCAGGACACATTGGGTTCAGCTCTATGCTTAAAAGTAAAGATCATTTCTGAACATTTGGAGCTCCCAGTAGAGAATTTATTGTCAGAGAGTTTTAGTTTTTTCACCCGAAAGCCTTCAGGAGAGGATATGGTGCTGGGCACACTTACAGATCCACCATTGGTAGTGGATGGATCTACAAGTGAAAAAATGTTTTATAGTGTATTTATTGCTGTAAAGTCATTATGTTATTATGTATGTGTGTTTGCAGCTGCAACCTCTGTTCCTGCTCAGCATCGCCGACCTGCTGCTTGCTGTCTGCTGGCTGATCGGTGCCATTCTGTTCTCTGAAGACTGCAGCAAACGGAGCGTGCACTGTTACAACCTGCACATCGTGGAACAGGTGATACAACAGTACACAGCAATACACTACACTACAGTTATATTACAGAGCACAAATTCACAACAGTAGTCATCTCAAAAGGTAACAAAAGAAAGATTATTTCCGCTGCTTCCTTATTTGCACGGGATTGCCACAGCGGATGGATTTTGATTCAGCACAGATTTTTACGCCCGATGCACTTCCTGATACACCCTTCCTAGGGATTTGTGTAGAAACAAAAAAGCAAGACAAAAAAGTGCAAACAGAACATGAACCATGGTCCCCTGGCTGATAAACCTGTGATTTATGCCACCTCCAGTCCTCAGGCTTCCTAATGCAGAGTCTGGAATCATAATCTCTTAGCAGCTAAAATTGCACTAACACCAAAAGACACCTTGTGTATAATGGGGAGACGCGGGTGGCATCTAACAAAAGATCATTATATGATGCCGTGGGATGAGAACACACTGGAATAATATAACTAGGTATAATCTGCCGAGAAATAGAAATACATGCAGTGTTTTCTAATAATAGTGGAATAATAATGGAAGCATGAATAACGAGTGTCGGTCCCACCACAGAACTCTGTGGGCCTCCATGGCAAACATTTGTGTGTGAGGAAGACTCCTCATTTGCATGAACAAAATTTAACCTATCAGATAGATGAATCAACCCAGATTGTTCCTTTAATCACAGTGATGGACTTTAGACTGTAAAACCTGGTGCAGCACTAACCAACACAACACGACACCACACACAATATCTCAGGAACAGCGATGGACGATACAGTGATTTCAGTGTGGTACTACTTTCACACTCATCATGTGATGCACACTGGCCCAAAAAGTATCAAAACCAAGTTCAGGTTCAGAGAGCATCACAGGCTTCCTTTTGTTTTTTTAGGGGAAAGTTTTAAGATTTTTCAGTGGAGTTTGGAGCTGCTGAGGGATTTCCATATCCTAAAAACAAACCTCTGTATTTCCTGAGAAAATCAGCCAAGTTGATGCCACAAACACTTTTCAACTAGAAATATTTCAGCTTCCCCCTTAAAAATGCAACTAAAATAGGGAAGCTTCCACGTGTGTCACTAAAGAAAAAACAGAAGAACTTTCACATAATAATCAGTTTTAGCTGATTTAAGATCAATTTCCATATTAAAATATATAACGTGATCTCTTAACTCTTTGTTTTGGTGTTTGGTGCACATCATCAAATTATATATTGCAGCTATCAGAAAAGATGTGTTACGTCATCCATCACAGAGATTTTAACATCCAGAACTTCCTTTTTTAATTCCTTTCTTTTATGATATTGATGTAAACATAAAAAGGCAGATAATTTATTCATGTAAACATTATATCATCTTTCTATATTATGTATTTTTAGTGAAATCTTGCTTAAGGTTCAGATTATTAACATCAAACCTCTAGCTCCAATAGCACGAATTGAACCCAGGCCCCCTGAGTGAAAACCTGGCATCCTGACCACTAGATTATATTGGACTACTAGAGGTAATGCATTTAGTTTTGTGAAAGAATTCTGACCTTCAGTGGTCTCAACCTATTCTGCAGTCAGCAATCTACACATAACCTCTAGAAAGTTGCAAAATATGAACTGCTCTTCTTTGGCATCTGCAGCTGCCTGTGTGCAGTTTCAAAGGAGTATAAGCCTGCTTTATGGTCAGGTTTCCTGGATTTCACCCGTGGGCAAAGACAAATAAATAACTGACATTCATGAGAAGGTAATTTAGCTTTTTTAACCTTTATAATTACATTTTTAGAATTATTTAGGTTATCTAACTAATTATAACAATGTCCAAACAGAACATGACCATGGTCCATGTTCTGTTTGGACAGGATTCCTGATTTTTGTTCAGGAATCCTAAACTTTATTGACCACCTTTGAACACACAAATATGCATCGACCACTAAGATAGCACCAACTATGCATGTGTGCTCCAAGACTAGAAAGTCTTCTGATAACAACACATCCCTGGTGTCTATGCAGCTGTTTTTGTGCTGTCCAGGTTCAGCAGTGTCTGTAAATAATCAGCTTTTCCATGGTCCACTTGAGACTAATGCTGCACTGTGAAGTAATCCGGACCTTCTGAGGTCTTCAATTAGTGTCACATCAGCAATTAAGACATACAAAGACACAAACTACATCTCTATGCCAGACAGACTAGAAACTAGTATAATAAACTCTTAAGTGGTGTCTGCACAATAACTATGACATCTAAATGCTGCCATTAACTTTATGTATTTTACCAATTTAACTTGGTCACACATGAATCAGGTTGGGATATTTCCCATAGTCCACTTCAGACTAATTCTGCACTTTCCACATCTGCGAGCATCACAGAGAGCATCAACACCTCCTCCAAATGGACTCCAAAGTACTAACCTTATAAACTAAAGGCTGTGATTCCCATACCAGGAATTGAACCTGGACCACTTGGGTGAAAACCAGGCATCCTGACCACTAGACCACATTTGACTTATCCTGTAAGCAATATTCACTAGATTCTTTTATGGTCATGTCATCCATCTAGAATTCTGGGTATGAAAAACCATGCCTGTGTACAAACCAGTATCATATGAAACTAGAAATAGCTTTGGTGGTATTCCGAAAAGGTGTCTTGACCACACATCCACACTTTTGGAAATACTATTGTTAGGTATGGTGAGGGTTTTGACAGAACAGAGCATTCCAGCTATGCTGAAGTCAGAAATTTTAGCTCTGTTTCAGCTTTAAAGTGCTGGACAAACATGTTTGTTCCCATACCAGAAGTTGAACCAGGGCCACCTGAGTAAAAAAAAAAACAGTGAGTCTGACCACTGGTACATATGGGCCATATACACAAAACATGGATCCCCATGAACTTGGTGGGCTTATCATTTCTAGAGCCAAAGGTTTTCTCATTGCACTTAAACATTATGGCTGGAACTCTCCAAAGTTTCTTAATTTCACTGCTTTTTGTACTCAAGTGTTGTCACATGATATATGCCCATGACATATCTAGCAGGACCGAACACCTGCAGTGGGAACCTCCTTTTTCAGTGACATGAGCAGAGGTGTGTTTCATTACTCAAGACATTTGGATAAACTTTAGGTTAAAAAAAGGGGGCCATTTTCCATACATCACTTTAAAAAATCCAGTCAGCTGGGTGATTCAGAACCGACTAATCCTGGTAACACTGATCTGATTTATTCATTTCAAAGCCAAAAGAGAATTAGATTAGACCAGATGGAATCAATCATCCAACATGCTCATGTGTTCTTGTGTTTCCAGACTAGAGGAAACAGTAAGAAATTATTTGTTTCTGACTACAGCAGTACCTGTAAAAGCAGTGAGTCAGGGCACACGAAAGGATCATGATGATCTGGTAATGTTCTGTCTACTTGAAATGTTTTATTATTATCAATTCATCAGTCACAACCAGTTCCTCCAGCTTAGAAAGACTGTCATTTATTCTTGTTTACACAGAACAAAACCTGCTCCAAACTAGGTCTATTTTTATGACTATGTTGCTGTGACAACCAATCTAACATCTGAACTTAATCCACGTACGGAGAAGGGGCCCCTGGTAAATAACTTCTTTGCTGCCAAAAGTATTGAGGTGCTGATTCCAAAGTAAACAGATCTATTGACTGTAGTGAGCTGTTCTGTCCCGGTGTGTTGGTTTATTTGGCCCAGATGACCCAGTCCAGATCCTGAACTGGGTCAGTAAGGGAATGAAATAGAGCAGCAGAACCAGGACAGAACATAGATTGGATGCTGAGATGGGAAAACAGAAAAACATCAGAAAACATTCCTGACCTACATCTTTCATTCAGAGGAATCAACTCCCGGGTGAGCTGCTGGTTTTAGCTCTTTATGTGCTCACTGAGGGGATATTAATGTAATTAATGAAAAGGGTGCAGGGATGTCAGGTGACCCATTCAGAAAATCAGTGCAGTGAACATGAGTGAGAATTTAGCTTATTACAAACTCTGTTTCAGATTTTCTACATGGCCTCCTTCTTCTACACCCTCAACTACGTGTGGAACCTCTACAAAGGAATCAGAGAGAAGTACTACAGCTGCATGGATGGATACCCTGTACAGGTACACAGACCACCACACAGCACATCTGTACAATGACCCCTACGGACAAAGCACATACAAGAGCAGCAAAATTAAACTATTCCACACACTATACATTTTAATTTTTATTTTGAAACTCGATTAGAATGTTTTCTATAAACACATATCTGAACATGAATATGTATGAGCAAGGAATGAGATGTATGGTACAAAACTTGTGACAGAGGGCAGCCCTAGCAGAGTCCAACTCCCACCAGGAACAAGCTCTCACCACAACTGTATAGGGTCTGAATAGCCCACAGCAACAGGCCTGATACCCCACAGGACACCAGGAGGGATGTGGTTGAATGCCTTCTTCAAGCCCAAAAACCAAAAGTAGACTGGCTGGGCAAACTTCCACGCTCACACAGTGTCTTTGATAGGATAAAAAGATGGTCCAGTGCTGCACGACCAGTAATAATGCATTGTTCCTCCTGAATCCGGATGGACTCTCCTCCCCAGTACCCTGGCATAGACCTTCCTGGGAAGGCTGAGAAGTGTGATTTGTCAGCAGTTGGAGCATACCCTTCAGTCCCCATCCTTAAAAAGGGGAACCACCACTCCAGTCTACCAATCCAGAGGATATCGACCAAAACAGCTCCAGAAGATCTAGAGTCTTAAAGAATTCAGGGGGAACCTCATCCACCCCAGGGGCCCTGCCACCAGAGAGTTTTAAACTACCTCATTGACCTCACTCCCAGTGATGGGCGAGTAGTTCCCCACATTCCTAGACTCTGCTTCTTCTACAGAAGACATGTCAGTGGTTGACGAGATCCTCGAAGTATTCCTTCCACCACCCAGTTATCTCGTCAGTTGAAGTCAGCAGCACTCTATCCCCTCAATATACAATGTCGACCATGAAGCCCTTTCCTGAGTCTCCTGACGGTTTGCCAAAATCACTTTGAGGCTGACCGGAAGTCTTGCTTCATGGTCTCACCAAACTCCTCATCAAACTCCTCCCAAACCTGGGTTTTTGCTTCGGCTACTGCCAGAGCCACACTTCGCTTGGCCTGTCAGTACCTGTCATCTCCCTCTGAACTCCCACCAGCCAGTCAAGCTCAAAATGACTCTTTCTTAATTTTGATGGATCCCTTCACCTCTGGTGTTATGCATTTGGTTACCACCATGACAGGCACCAGCCGCCTTTCAGCAGTGGAGATGTGGAACATGGTCCAATCAGACTCAATGTCCCCAGCCTCCCTCGGGGTGCTGTCAAAGTTCTGCTGAAGATGGGAATTGAAGATCTCACGGAGCATGGCTTCTGTCAGACACTCCCAGCACACCCTCACTATACGTTTGAGTACACCAGGCCTGTCCAGGATTCTCCCCCACGTGATCCTCCTAATCCTCCTGCTCCTCTTTTCGCCTGAGTGTCCAAGACATACAGCTGCATACCACTTGGATTCAGATTGAGCAGTTCCTCCCAGTCATGCCAGTAAACCCTGTCCCAGGCAGGGTAACTTGGTCCCTTACTCTTATAGTCTTCATAGGGGTGTTCGGATCGAGTGATCAACTCACTGTTAGTTTAATCTGCACAGGGTTATGAGAGTATTTTTATAACCAGAACCTGCCTAGTTAAGTCATATTTTTGCATCTTTTGTGCAGGTTTCCAACAGAGTGAGCACAGCGGGTAAAATCATTGCACTGGTTTCATGGTGAGTGACCACCAACTGTTTGTAACACTAAAGAAAACTGTGATGTTTATGTTCCTGTGTGAAATTTCAACATTTAATCGAACCCTTCACTTTAACTGGATCCATTTAAACACACACACAGATGTATTGATTAAAGTGCTAAAAGTGTATTGGACCTCCTCTGTGTGTTTGCAGTCTGCTTCCTGTGCTGCTGATGATGCCAGTAATCATAAAAGGAAACCTCAGCCAGTGTCAGGCCAACTTCAGCGAACCTTACAGGTGAGGAAAGAACCTAAACTGTTCAGAGACATCAAGCGTCATACCAGAAAATATAAACTGATTAAAACTTTACAAAGTCAGGAAGTCATTCAAACATTTTCATTCCACACAGAAGCTCAATATTTTCTTTTTTCATATCAACCCAGGTGTCTGATGATGCACACCGGAGCGCTGTTCCTGATCTCAGATCACCAGCCGATAATCCCAGCCTGCAACCAGCTGAACACCTACCACATCACCGTCTTCCTCATCACCGTCCTCTTCACACTTCTGAGCATCACAGTGAGTTTATACTTATCACATGGATGGACAGATATTTTTCTACCAAACATCCAATGGTGGTGACACAAACAGGCCTCTCCTCTCCTCTCCTCCTTCAGGTGCTCGTGGTGAAAGCCCGCTGTATTTACAGGCGGATCGTGACCTCTAACGGTTACCTGGGCAGTGAGCAGCGGGCCTCGTTCAGCGTGATGGACAGGAGAATGGTCCTGTACCCGCTGATCTTTGTCCTCTGCTGGGGTCCAGGTTTGTGTCTTCATCCAGAGGCAGGGGTTCAGCACTGATTCTGATTGGTTCTTATTGATGACAGAAGCAGTTAGTGAGGTTTCAGTGTGTGTTTGTTTTTTGTGTTGTCTCCTCAGCGGTGGCTCTGGCTTTTCTGCGAGTGGCAGATCCCTCAGCGTGTCAGGGCAAAGCTGGGGTCGTCCTCTACATATCGCAGGTCAGTCAGTACCGAAACACAGATAAATATTTACATGATCATCATGTTCAAATGTGTTGGCTTCTTTTTACTTAGTCACAAATGGGCTCAAATTCTTGTGTAATAAAACATTTCAGTCTTTTTTTTTGCTGATTTTACAACATTTTTCTGGTAACTGTAATTTTATAATTTTGTCTCACTGTGGTTTATGTGGTCGGTTTCTTTTTGTGGACATGTGAGTGTTTTTGGTAATTGTGTATCATGCTTTGTATGTGTTTAGTGTCTTTTTCTGAGCTTTCTTTTTGCTGATTTGCACATTTTTGGTCAATTAGTATGTTTTATGGTGCTTCATTGTGGTGTATTTGTGCCTCTTTTTGGTGATTTTGTGTCTTGTTAGGGTAACTGAACAGTTTTGATTTTTGTGTCTCCAGGTTTATTCATGCATGATTTTTGTTTGATTTTGGATCTTTTTATGGTGCACCTCTTTTAGGTTGTTTTATGTGTCTTTGTGTCACTTCAGTCAGAAGTACGGGCTCAGGTCCTTCAAATAAACCCCCAGAGCGATCAGTAGATGATTTCTAAGTTTAAAAAAAAATTTTTTTTTGGAATATTTTACTCAAGTCCTTGTATTTTTATAAAAATAACCCAAACCGTTCACTCTTAGAGTTCATTAAGTTGGTTAAAATGACTCTTTGGCTGAATGGCTCACAGACATGTGACCTGTGACGGGGGACTTCATAATATAAAGGGTTAAAAAGGTTTAGAATAACTGGCACAACACAATCTGGATTAAAAGTTTTAGTCTTGAAAATATTGGCTCAGTGATGATGAGCTGAGATGTGTTTCTGTTGTGCTTTTCGTGTCCTTGCAGTGATTTGAGTGTATCTTGTGTCCTCAGGCATTAACATCGGCCTCTCAGGGATTCTTAAACTGCCTGGTCTATGGATGGACTCGTGTGTACCTCCGCCGAGCCGGCGGAACGGTTTTATCTCGAGACATGGACACTCAGACGCCTCTGCTGCGAGCACAGAAGAAGAGAGGCTACCAAACTCTGCGAACCGTCGCCTGAACAACAAACTGAGACTGAGGGGATGTTTCTGTCATCTGCCTCGAGAGGAGAGTCTGAACTTTCGCTTTCGGTAAGGGGAAAAACACGGTGGCTGTGTCGCTGCATCAAACTCTCACCTATGATCCTGAACCACTGAGGCGAGAAAAAGGGAAGAAGAAGGAAGGGGAGTTTACGCCGAGAGGAAGAGCGACGATGAAAACAGGATTTGAAAGAGACGTAACTTCATCACCTGTGAGCTCTGTCATATTGACAGACCTCACATGTGTTTGTTTCAGAGTTTTCATGCAGGTCACATGACCCCTGTTGGTCATCTTTGTACAGTGAGCTAAGTGGATGAGTCTCAGTATGCTGGATGAAAATTTATTATCATTTACTGATATGAAAGTAAAAAACTAACTCACCTCTGCAGCTAAACAAATGTGAAAATATCATGCTCATTAGAGGTCCAAACTATCTTCAGTCCTGCCTCGTTTTCTGCCTCCAAAATCCTTAAAAAGGGCATTCAAAGAGTGACTGTTAAGAGGCAGATCAGTCCAGCCTGAGCTCACTGTCATCTTGTAAGTTCAGAAAGTCTTAAAGGAGACACCTGAAGGAACAGAGTAAAGATTTTTAACAGATATCACCCTGAAACTTAATTGAAGACACTTTTTTTTTTGTATTACAAGTTTTATGAAATGCTTGAACATGCAAATGACATGTCATTATATTACATGTATTTATCTGCAATAGTAAAATAAAAGCCTAACTGTGTATTTTGGACATTTTCTTTCCATGCTCTCACTTTAGAGATTTTGGACTGCTTTGCTTCCACATCACATCTTTATTCAGACACAAGAAAAAGAGATTTTTCCCTGAAGTGTCTCACCTTAAATTAAAGACACTGAAGCTTTTTAAAGGAATGTTTGTCAGTGATTTGATCAGTAATGGACAACAGAGTATACTCTAAATGAATACAGTAAATTCTCCTAATGTTTTTTTTATCTCAAAAAACATGTACAGCTTTCATTTCTGAGACTTCTTGCCAAATATTCTCCTCTATAATCACATCTGAATTTAATGTAATGTATGCTGACCAACCATGGAGAAACACCACATGACCACCGCGTCATTCACATTCGTTTCATGAACGCACTCATCATGCGATGTCCTGTTCAGAAGGATCCCTCCTGATCCCCACCCTCTGCTGTGGGTGTTTAGCCACAGTCTGCTCAACAATCAATTTCCTCTTCAATCAGACCTCAAATTCTCTGAAATACTGAAGTTCATAATGCGACTGCAGATAAATCAAAGCTGAAATCTGAGAAATGAAATGTCAGATTTTAATATGAGCTCCATGTGAGTGTTTGCAAAGCTTCATTTTTAAACAATGAAGAACAAACTAAACAGGTTTAAATTTACTGAAGGTGCAAACGTCTCAGGGTGAAGGTTTACTTCAATGTTCATATTTTATTTTGCACTTGTGATTTAGACATTAATCAGCTAATCTGGATTTAATTTGAAATGATTCAAAGCTAACATGATTTTTCGTCTGAAGTCAAAGAAGCAAAAACACATCATGAACACTTTCTAAGTGTCCCACTAAGCCAGCACAGTTTGATGGTGAGGCAGCAAACTGAAGCAGCTAAATGGAATTTGTCCATCATTAGTTTTATTTCTTATACCTGCTGAACTAGACTAGATTTTATTGTGTATGCATGTGTCCTCGCAGTACTGTCACACTTTCACACCCACTGGATACAGTCTGAGTTTGACACCAACTTTAAGTTTCTTACTCACCACTGGTTTTCAGAACCAGACAGGATGAGCAAGGGGTGGATCTGACTGAGAAACTGAGGGATTCTTCACTCTGATATGGTGGCAACCTTTTTCTTTTCCCTCTCTACAATAACCTCAGTTTTATCTGAATTTAGAAGCAGGAAATTAGAGGTCATCCAGGTCCTGCAGTTTAACTAATTTGTGTGTATCGTCTGGCTTCATGGATTGATAAAGCTGGGTATCATCTGCATAGCAATGAAACTGTATGCTATGCCTTCTAATAATATTGCTGATAATATAAATAGAATTGGCCCCAGCACAGAACCCAGTGGAACTCCATGACTAACTTCTGTGTATGATGAAGACTCCCCATTTACATGAACAAACTGGAGTCTATTACATAGCTATGATTCAAACCACTGCAGCACGGCACCTTTAATACCAACAACATGCTCTAATCTCTGTAATAGAATATTATGGTCAACAGTATCAAACGCTGCACTGAGGTCTAGTAGGACAAGCACAGAGATGAGTCCACAGTCAGAGGCCATAAGAAGATCATTTGTAACCTTCACTAATGCTGTTACTGTACTGTGATGCACTCTGAATCCTGACTGAAACTCTTCAAATATTATAAATAATTTTTTTTTTTCTGTGGTGGTTAAAATTTTAATTGTAAAGAAATGCATTGTTCTTATTTTCTTCAATCAGTGATGAATAGTAAAATGTCCTAACTTTATGGAGGCCTTTTTTATAGAGCAACAAACTCTCTTTCCAGGCCAAACAAAGATTTTTTAATAAGTAAAACGTTATTTTCTCTCCAGCTTACAGGTTATCTGCTTTAAGGCACAAGTTTGTGAGTTATACCAGGAAGTCAAGCATCTCGCAGAACATTTATCTTAGTAGTGACATTACATGGCAACACCGGGCTTTTACAAAATAACCATTACATAGTTACTTATTTCAAAGACAATAATGAACTCCTGTTTCTCACAGTGAGTGAAAAATGTGTGCTCTATCACACTGTTGTCTTGAGCTGAGCCACTAAAAATAGTCTCTTATTTGATTTGAAAGTTTTAAAAGACCCTTTGTGTCACTTTCCATCTTAACAGCTTTTCACTGTAATGGTTAACAAATAATCATATAAATTGTTTCATTTTATTGCAACAAAGATGGCTGGAACTCTTTTCTTCTCATTAGTTCTCTGCTGCAGGGTGAGTGAACGAAAATCAACATCTGCTTTGTGTCATTTAGGTTAATAACAACAATAATACACTGTTGCTAATTTAAAACATTTACAACTCAGCATATCAAATATCATCGGTTAACATAAAACATGCAGTTAACTACCAAAGCTGTCCATTTACTAGATATTTAACAGTAAAAATTGTTTTTATTAGTATCTGAATTTAACACTGATGTCACTGTAACAGTGATAATTCTGGAGAAAGACAGTACGGATAAAAACTGTTGCTGTAAATTACAGTTTCCATTTCTTCTTTAAAAATCATTGTGTTGTGTTTCAGGTGGACTGTGTGGAACGT
>VUQS01031507.1:55102-81500 GCA_015108495.1 Heterochromis multidens | reverse complement strand
TAAAAGTAGAGTAGGAGGTAGAGCCTTCAGCTTTCAGGCCCCTCTTCTGTGGAACCAGCTCCCAGTTTGGATTCAGGAGACAGACACCCGCTCTACTTTTAAGATTAGGCTTAAAACTTTCCTTTTTGATAAAGCACATAGTTAGGGCTGGATCAGGTGACCCTGAATCCTCTCTTAGTTACGCTGCAATAGGCCTAGGCTGTTGGGGGCTTCCCATGATGCACTGAGCGTTTCTCTTTCTCTCACCTCTGTTCACTCATCATATGTTTTTACACCACTCTGCATTTAATGAGCTATTATTAATCTCTGGCTCTCTTCCACAGCATGTCTTTGTCTTCCTCCCCTCAAACCTAACCGGTTGGGGTGGATGGCTGCCCCTCCCTGAGCCTGGTTCTGCCGGAGGTTTCTTCTTGTTAAAAGGGAGTTATATATCCCACCACTCAGTACTCTCAAAACAATAACAGAGGTTTTCCCTGTGACCCTTCTTGAGTTCCTCTTCAAATGATCAAGTGGGTATTAAAAGCTGCAGCTACCTGTTAATAACATCATTTGAATAAAGTCCTTTGGAGCAGGGATACCCCTAAAAACCTAAAACAGGCGGTCACAAAGACCAGAGTTTAGATGCAGTGTTTTACCATTATTGAGCGAAGAAAAGTGGTCTAACTGCATAATGTTGCCCTGGTGCTACAAACCAAAAAATGCTATTTTAGTAAATAAATGAAATCAAAATCCATCTTTAAACAATCAAATATACTCATTCACACATTAATGCACATGCACATATTTGTTAAATATCGTCCAAATGTGGTCATTTTTGGCCATAATATTTCAAAATGGGGGTTCACAAACTAATGGTTGATTATGTCCATATTTTACATGCAATCTACAGTATGTATGAGAGCACAGCTCAGAAGAACAGAAAAACAGCATATTTCACTGACAAAACTAACACTACTCCAGACTTTTTACTTTATCCACGTTGTTTCTCATATTTGGTCAGTGAATTTGAAGTTTTTCCTTTCAGCAGGTGACTCACTGAGTGTGCGTGTGTGTTGTGCTACAGATGTGCAGACATACATAACCTTAAGCATTAAGTCCAAGAACTTTATTGTCAAATCTGTGGAATCTGGAGAAAGGAGGAGACTGGCATCTTTTCGTTCATCCTAAGGGATTTGAAGAACTCCTACCACCCCTCCAGAGAAATGAGAACAGTCATCTCCCTCTCATTTACTTTTCTATTCCCACTGAGACAGAATGACGGTGATGGCTACAAAGGCAAACAGCAACAGGAAGAGACTCTTCTAACAGTGACTGCCATTTTGGCCTCTGTAACAACCAACAGACTTTTACCAACACTGTGGGACACTGAGAGCACTCATGAATCCCCTTGGGCCTTGTCTGTTCCTGCCCACATGCTTTTAAAAACCACAAGCACACCTCAACCAAATGTGGCATTTTCACAGTTGTTAATCACTTGTTTTCCCTGCATGTCTTTCAGCGTAATTACCTTGTAATCCAATCTTTTTCTCCAGTGAGGTGTGAAATTTTCTCCAAGTCTTAGCAACAGTAAAACAACATATGCAGGAGAGTCTTAAGAGCTTGAAAGAAGGCGACTGGACTTCTTTAAGTTGTTTGAAGATGTTTCACCTCTCATCCAAGAGGCTTCTTCAGTTCTAAAACCAAATGTGGAAGAGTCCCAGGTATTTAAACTCTAGTAGGGGTTGTGTCTTGAGAGGTGGTTGTTAACCCACTATTGATCACGTGAGTCATCTCATCACATGCGCCAAGGTGTGAAAAAAGACGTGGGTCATTATCTCTTGATGCATGCTCAATAATCCAGGTAAAAGAATCCCAAAAAGTTGAATCTGTTCATCTGGACGTAGCGTTTTTTAGTGGGAGAAACGTTTCGTCACCTCCTGGTAACTTCTTCAGTCTCAGCTGACTGCAGGCTTCCCCAACCTTATAAACAGTACATTGCATAATGACCGAAACCAGCACCACTGACTAACAATGGGCCATTTGGTCAGTTTCATGATCAATAGCATACTATTGATCATCAGCTGAGACTGAAGAAGTTACCAGGAGGTGATGAAACGTTTCTCCCATTAAAAAACGCTACGTCCAGATGAACAGATTCAACTTTTTGGGACGTGGGTCATTACCACCACAGGTTTTGGGTGAAACCACTGTGAGACCTTGCCCCAACCTATCATGTGACCTACTGAGGTCACCAGATGTAACCGGGTTGAGGCGCCTTGGAAGGGATCTCGAGACTGCAAGACCTATACTCAGTGTTTTTTGAGGATGTCTTCCAAAGTTTAGGTCACTGTGAAAAATAACACCCAGGTTCTTAGGAATACCACCTCTTTCTTACACACATGGTGTCAAAAACTGCTGTTTTGTGCTTATCCTGCAAGCACTGGTTTGACTCTCTGACAGATGACCAATGATAAAACTGGTTTCGTCAGATTTCAACTGCAGAAAGTTCTGTGACATCCAGTATCTCACATCCACTAAGCAACTCTGCAGAGTGTCTAAGTCTGAAGAGGCTTTGACAGAGATATAACGATGTGTCATCGGTGTAACAATGAAATGAGATGTCAGGGTGACAGCTAATTTAACTTAATGGTAGCTTATACACTCAGAACAGAACTGGTCCAAGAAGTGATGCTCATAAACAAATGAGGGACTCCAGAATTCCTCACTGATGTCATGGCTCCATCATTGTAGTCAATCGGTGGTTGTGTCTATGCTGTAGATGTTTGAGGAGTTTTGGTGCTGGACCATGGCACTGTTGATCAAGAACCTTACATTTTTTAAATTTGGCTAATCTCTTCTTTAAGGTATCTTCCTGGGCATGTCCACTTGGACTTCAGCACAGCTTCTATTTTTAAATCACTCCCTGGAAGTCTTGTTCTGACCACTTGCACTGTGTTTTGTGATTTCACCACAGACCTCAAAGCTAGAGAGAGCAAGAATCAACTTCTATTTCAACGTGACCTTAATTTCGTGTGAAGGATCATTGCTCTTGATGAGATCTCTGGCTTTGACTGAGTGGTTCAAGAGTCCACACCTGAAAGCGGCATGTCAGGTTAGGACCGAGAACAAGAGCATGCTCTTTTTTTTTTCAACATTCAAGGGGTTCTCGACTGTGAATTGGTCCCCCAGGATGAAACTGTCAAAAAGAAAAGAAAAAGAAAACACAAGTGCTGCAAACTTGGAGAACAGCTGGAATAATTCACTGCAAGAAATAAAAAGAATATTTGGTAGGAAACAAAGGGAAGCAGGAGTAGATATACTGATATGGCTTTATGGGATAACTGTACACAGGTAATGCTTATCTGGGTAGGGCAGGTAGGTTGGAAATTAAACAAAGACTGGAAACATTACTAACAGCAAGAAAAAAGCTGCGTGATTTCGGAATAAAATCAGGAAATGACTAAGCAGAAACCAAAAAAGGTTACCATTAAGGGAATGGAATGTATTTGTTTTGGGACCTTAGTTTATTATCTTTTAAACTTAAACATCTTTATTTTAATGTTAGTATGTGCAGAAAGTCTCCCTTTTGAAAATAAATGAAGCAGGAAAAAAGGAGCTGAACCTTAAAAACAATCTATCTTTAGAATAAAATAAATCAAACTATACTTCCTTTTGAACATTTGCATTTGTATTTTCTTGCAAACTGGAGATCTGTTCTGGAAGGAAACCTGGTGTTCACTTTTGGGATATTCAAAAACATCCAGTGCTGCTGATTTTAATTTGTTTTTCAGGCAGGAGGTAGAGATTGGCGATATCAGCCTCGTTCCTCTCTGACATTTTCTCTGCATCTGTTGATGGGTCTGACAGGCAGTTGAGGAGGAAAGGAGATGCACATGCGCAGTTGAGATTCCATCTTAGATAAGCAAATGTATAACAACCGTCAGTTATAATACTGTGGTACACCTGAAACTGGCATCTCACTGCAACCCTGCTTCTCACACATAGCCTGGTCTGAATATCCCTTATTAACAGCACTCACAGATGTGCTCTGAAACTTCAGGAGAAATTAAGCTTAATGAAACTAATGTAAAGAAATAGGGCCTGAGTAAGACTATGGGTAAATCTTTAAAGGCAGGAAAAACACACAACCATACAGAGGGATACTTCCAATTTGCAATAATCTGCCTTTATTAAAGCACTTTCTGCCCCAGTTCAACCTCAAGAGAAATAAATCTGTCTTAGAATTGTAACTAGTCTGCAAGCACATACGTATAGTAAATTGTAGACTCATAGCTTAGTGAGGGATCAATAGCAATCAAATCTTTATTCAGTCCAATATGGGAGGGTGGCTATAATGGTCTTTTAAAGGTGTGTTTCTAATTCTGGAATGAAACTTATATCAAATTTATTTCTCTAGTCTCAAATAGAAATCTCTGATAAAATTATACTCCTGCCAAACCTACAGACTTACAGTGCCTGCACAAAAGAAGGCCATGGCTTGTTTTTACCAGCTTATGATTAAAGTCTTATTGAGATTAAACTTGTGGGAAATATACAGAAAAGAGTATGCCAAAAATTCAGGTCATGGTTCAGCTTTAGCATAGATCCGAGTAGGATCTACTCAAGATAGAGAGGGATGTAGAAACAAAGGGGTAGTGGAGGGCCACCTCCCTTTTAGCAAAATGCATTCAGCTAATTGGGAAAACAATTTGTTTGTGTCAGCTAGTGTTGGTTTTGTGTTTTTCTACTTGTTTGGAGTCAAAGAAATGAGCCAAAGTCATATTTTTCAATCCAAATTGAAGTCTGGACAAATACTTTCTAAATACTCCACAGAACTCCACATTCATAGGAAAGATAGATTTGTCTTTGGTTTCCTTAACTTCACTGTAATCACTCACACATGTTGTTTGGATGAATGGTTCTCGAGAAGGCTGCAACCTGCACAGCCACGTTTTGATCAGTGAGTGCATTCTCGCAGCTGCCATCTTTACAAAACAGTAACTTTATGATTGCCTGGATTTGGTGCATTTAGGGGACATCTGTAAATTATAGCTACAAATAATAACACGGGCTCTGCACTGCTGGGATTAATAGAACGTGGAATGGCTCTGAGTAGAATGGCTCTGGCGTGGATGTTTCAGTGCTGATAAGTTCACCTGAGGGCCTAGAAAGAAAACATAGACACTTGCTAGAATGGATGCATCTGCCTCTCTCTCTCTCTCTTTCTCTCTCTCGCTCTCTCTCTCACTCACTCACACACACACACACACACACACTCACACACACACAGAGGTTGACTCATTGATTCACTAGACAGTGTGTTATGTGGAGTGTGACCTTTGCGAGCGTTCCCACTGATGGAATGAAAGGTACTGAAACACCCACAACGCAGTAGGACCCCTCAGGAGAAATGTCAGTAATTAGCACTCGGTGCTGGTAGAGGTAACAGGCCAGATAGCTCCACAGACACAAGAGAGAAGAGTGAGAGGAATGGGTGACTTATTCTACAAAGTAGCTGGTGTCACATATCTGGATTAAAGAAGTCTATTAGATTCTGATATTTCAGAATTAAATCTGGAGGGTGTCATCTTAAACCAGTGTACTCTGTCTCTGCTCTAAATTTTACAGTGACATATGGTAATTGCACACTGCAGTGTTTCTTACCACTTTCTTATTTGTACGAGTTAGATAGCTCTCACATTTTTTTCCATGGCAACTGTCAGTCCAAGCAGCTATTGTCCAGACATATAATAAGGTAAGAGCCCAAAAATATCCAGAATCTGAAGTGGGAGCCTGAATGTACTCGACAGATTTCATGTAAGTGTACTGTACCTTTCAGTTTGAGGCTTCTTTTGTCCAAAGCTGAGATTTGAACATCTTTAAAACATGTTCCTAAAATGTAAGTCAATCCTTTGGGAAGAGTGGACTTGGAGAAGGCATATCACTGCATCCCTTGGGGTGTCTTGTCAAGGATGGTTCGGGAGTATGGGATATCAGGCCCAATGTTAGAGGCTATTCTGTCCATGTAAAACCATAGTGAGAGCTTGGTTATTGCCAACAATAAATGAGATCCATTGGGTCTTGGACCCTGCTAGAGCTGCCCTGACACAGATTCTGTTTATAATCTTCATGGACAGAATTTCTAGGTGTAGCCAAAATGCAGAGAATTTCTAGTTTGGAGGATGTTACTTCCAAGTCTGTAGCCATGATTCTCAGCTGGAAAAAGTTGTAGTGCACAGTGCAGGTTGGGGAGGAGTAGCTTCCCCAAGTGGAGGAGTTCAAGAATCCCAGTGTCTTGCTTACAAATTGGGGGAGAATGGCACGAGAGATTAGCAAATGGGTCATGCAGTGTTAGCAGTTATGCGGATGCTGTACTGGTGTGTCGTGGTAAAGAGATATGTCAGTTTACTATGTTCTTACCCTCTCCTCTAACCATGTTGGTAGTGACCAAAAGAATAAAATAATAATGTGAGAAGAATGTCATTCAGGCAGAGCTTGGAGTAGAGCTGCATCAAAAAATGCCAATTGCAGAGTTTTCTGCATCTGCCTAGGATGTCAGCTGGATGCCTTCTAGGTGAGATGTTTGGGGCAAGTCCAAAGGGGAAGAGACTCTGCAGCAGACCCAGGACATGCTGAAGAGATTATGTCTTTTGGGCTGACGTGGGAACATCTCAGATTCCCCCCCCCCCATAGTATGTCTAGTTTTTCCCTGTCTCTGAGAGTAGTCCTCTGTTTCTGTTGTGCAACTTGATGTAACATGGTTCCTTGAAACTGTGCTTACTGTTACACATGATTGCACAATGGGTTTTGAAGTATATTTGCTCTTGGATGGTAGGTGTGTAAGAATTAATACCCTATCGGCAGTTATGTGTAAATAGACCCTGCAGTATTAAAAAGGCAGTGTACACGATGAATGCATAGGTGCCATTGGTGTAAAGTTGCAAAACATAATAAGACAAAGTTTTCAGTGTTTTGTAAGGGCTAAACTATTGTTCTCCTCCTGACTGGCTGCCTTGTAAGTGTTTACAACGGGCTCCAGAACTCCTCCAAAATATCTTATTTTGAAAATGCTTGCATTTTCCAGAACTCTGAAAGCCAAGGACAGGCCCATGAGACTGCTTTTGGTTTCAGCTCCCCTAACTGACTTTGTAGCTTGTTCTGTGATTCTATGTGAAACTCCAGATGAAGAATTTACTTTTGGAATAAATTGCACTGAAGGTGTAGTGTTGATCTGTCAGGCCCCTTTTACACTGTTGTCTCTTATATATTTTAGGATGAGGATTAGTAAATGCCTTTTTGTTTTGTTTGTTTTCACCCAGGGAAGTGGGGGAACCCTAAGATCGAGTATATGTGAGGAGCGCAGTGTGAGGAGAACAAACAGTTAGAAATAAGTCCCAATAATTTGTACTGTGTATTCCTAGTTCCGGTCACAAGCCCAGATAAATGGCGAGGGTTGTGTTAGGAAGGGCATCCGGTGTAAAATCTTTCCCAAATCAAAAACGTGGATCATAAAGAATTACATTTCCATATTGGATTGGTCAGGGCACGGATTAACAATGACCGCCTCTGATGCTGTTGGCCAACAATGTGCTGGTGGAAACTGTGCTACTGTTGTCTGAAGACAAAGGAAGAGGAAAGGGGGTTGGCATGTTTGGCGGCAGTGAGAAAGAAGGAAAGGCACGAAAGTGTAGGTGAGAGTAGGGACTTTAAATGTAGGGACTATAACTGGTAAATGTAGGGACTATAACTGGTAAAGGGAGAGAGCTGGCTGATATGACAGAGAGAAGGAAGGCAGATATATTGTGTGTGCAGAAGATGAGGTGGAAGGGAAGCATGACTAGGAGCACTGGAGGTGGATTCAAACTGTTCTACCATGGTGTAAATAGAAAGAAAAATGGAGTAGGGGTAATTTTGAAGGAAGAGTAGGTGAATAGTGTTGTGGTGGTGAAGAGTGTGAGATAGGATCATGAATTTCAAACTGGAAATCGAAAGGGTGATGTTGAATATTGTCAGTACCCCACAGGTTGGATGTCAGTTAGAAGAGAAAGAGGAATTCTGGTGTAAGTTAGACGAAGTGGTAGAGAGTTTCTCCAGGGGGGAGAGATTGGTACTTGGAGCAGACTTCAATGGACATGTAGGTGAAGGGAACAGAGGTGATGAGGAGGTGTTGGTTAGGTATGACGTTAAAGATAGAAATGCAGAAGGACTGATGGTAGTGGATTTTGTGAAAAGGATAGATATGGCTGAAGTGAACACACATTTCAAGAAGAGGGAGGAACATATAAGGATTACGCATAAAAGAAGAGGAAGGTGCACACAGGTGGACAACATCTTATGCAGAAGGTGTGATCTCAGCGAGACAGGAGATTGGAAGGATGTTGTTAGGGGAGAATGTAGCTAGGCAGCATTGAATGTTATTCTTTAGGATGACTTTCGAAATCAAGAAGAGGAAGCAAGTGAAGGTAGAGGCAAGGATTAAATGGTGGAAGTTGAAAAAGGAGGATTGTTGTGCAGAGTTACCAGATGACTGGGAAAGTACAGCTGAAGTGGTAAGGGTGACTGCCAAGAAGGTGTTTGGTGTATCCTCTGGACAGAGGAAAGAAGACAAGGAGACTTGGTGGTGGAATGAGGAAGTACAGAAAAGTATTCAAAGGAAGAAGCTAGCAAAGAAAAAGATGGATAGTCAGGGAGATGAAGAAAGTAGACAGGAGTACTTGGACGCTAGGTGTATGGCAAAGAGAAATGTGGTAAAGTCAAAGGAAAAGGGTTATGGTGAGTTGTATGTAAGGCTGGACACTAAGGAAGGAGAAAAGGACTTGTATCGATTGGCTAGCCAGAGAGATCGAGCTGGAAAGGATGTGCAGCATGTTAGGGTGATTAAGGATTGTGGGGGATTAGTGAGCAGGAAGTGAGGGCAGCTGCAGTAAGAAGAGTGGAAAAGCAATTGGTCCAGATGACAAACCTGTGGAAATGTGGAGATGTCTAGGAGAGATGGCAGTGGACTTTTTGACCAGACTGTTTAACACAATCCTGGAGAGTGAGAGGATGCCTGAGGAATGGAGAAGTGTACTGGTATTGATTTTCAAGAACAAGGATGATGTGAAGCGCTGTAGTAACTACAGAGGGATAAAGTTGATGAGCCATACCATGAAGCTATGGGAAAGAGCTATTGAAGCTAGGTTAACAAGACAGGTGAGGATCAGTGAGCAGCAATATGGCTTCATGCCAAGAACGAACACTACAGATGTGATGTTTGTTTTGAGAGTGTTGATGGAGAAGTATAGAGAAGATGAGACAGAGTTGCACTGTCTCTTTGTGGATCTAGAGAAAGCATATGATAGGGTGCCAAGAAAGGAACTGTGGTACTGCATGAGGAAGTCAGGAGTGCAGAGAAGTATGTGAGGCTGGTGCAGGACCTGTATGAGGACAGCAAGACAGTGGTGAGGTGTGGAGTAGGAGTGACAGATTGGTTCAAGGTGGGGCTGGGATTACATCAGGTATCAGCTCTGAGCCCCTTCTTATTTGCAGTGTTGATGGACAGGTTAACAGATGAGGTCAGGCAGGTGTCTCTATGATGTTTGCTGACAATATTGTGATGTTTAGTGAGAGTAGGGAGCAGGTGGAAGAGAGTCTGGAGAGGTGGAGGTATGCACTGGAGAGAAGAGGAATGAAAGTCAGTAGGAGGAGAGGCAGGAGTAGAGGCAGTGAGGGTATATGAATTTAAATACCTGGGGTCAACCATCTAAAGCAATGGGGAGTGCACAATAGAGGTGAAGAAGAGAATGCAGGCAGGGTAGAGTGGGTGGAGATGAGTGTCAAGTGTGATTTGTGGTTTACAAGATGGTAGTGAGACTTGCTGTGATGTATGGTTTGGAGATGGTGGCACTGACAAAGAAGACAGGAGGCAGAGCTGGAGGTGGCAGAGTTCAGGATACTAAGATTTTCATTTGGAGTGACCAGGATAGGCAAGACTAGAAATGAGTCTTAGTGTTAGTATTAGAGGGACAGGTCGGGTTGAGTGTTTTGGAGACAAAGTTAGAGAGGCAAGGCTGAGATGGCTTGGACATGTGCAGAGGAGGGATACTGGACAAAGTGTGTTGAATATGGAGCTGCCAGGCAGGAGGAAAAGAGGAAGACCACAGAGAAGATTCATGGGTGTAGTGAAGGAGGACATGCAGAGGGTCAGTGTGACAGAGGAGGATACTAGGGATAGGGTGAGACAGGGGCAGATGATATGTTGTGGCGACCCCTAAAGGGAGCAGTCACTTTTAATGTCTGCTACCCTTGATGTAGCCTAACATTGACCATTGAGACCAGTCTAACATAGTAAATTACTGTAAACTTCAAAATACTGCAAACTAACCAGTTTAGCCTGGACTAAACTCTACTAAGCTGTCTAGTATTTTCATGCAACCTTATGGCACAAAGTTAGTATATTTCAATTTGTTTTTCAAGATGTTTCACATAATTTCAGCAATAGTGTCATGGTCCTGGGACCCAGAGTTTGTGTTTAATTATCCTCTGTTTTGGTTATAGTCTCAGTTTTGATCTTTTGAGTCTTTGATTTTGAGATTCTGGGTCTCTTCTTTTCTTAGTATGCTGTCGATCCTAGTTTTAGTTCTTGTACTTTGGTATTCTGGGTTTTTTAGTGATTATTTTGATTCCTGGAGTTTCAGTTTATCCCTGCCTTCCCTGTGTCTCCTGTTAAGTCTCATTCTCTGTGTTAGGTGTTCCCTTGTTAATTACTTCCTGTTTTATTTTCAGTCTCTTGTCTCGTGTGCCATGTATTGAGGTTATCTTCCCTTGTCTCATTATCCCTGATTTGTTCCTGCTGTTTCCCACCTGTTTTCCCCTAGCCTCATTACCTTGTATATATATATATTGTCTTAGTGTCTCCTTACAGTTTGTCATGTTGTCTCACTTTGCTGTGTGCTCCTTGGTTCTATGTTCCTTGATCCAGCAATTCCTAGTATCTACTTTTTCTGGCCTGTTCCTGCGTATGTTTTGGAATTTGTTTATTTTTTCTTTTGTCAGCAATAATGCTGCTTTTATGAGTTCATACTGTTTCCTGAGTCTCTCATTTGGGTCTGCAACCTGCCTGTCACACAGCGAACCGTGACAAATACATCCTGTATAGATCCAATATCTGATTAAAAACTCTAAAATGGCACTAACGGCACTAATGTCCACTCTAAACTGGACATTAGCTTTAAATGTCCAGTTTTATCAAATGTCACTTTCTGAGCATCCTTATCTTTGAATATAATCTCTCATATTCCTCTCCTGTCTTTCCTTGCATTTCTGTGTTATTAATATTTTTTTTCTCTTCGTGGAAAATACAGCATCTTAACTTGCCGACAGATTGTGTGACAAACTGTGTAGAAACAGTTTGTTTGGTGATATTTGATGAGCAGTTTGAAAACTTGCCTTTGAAATGACCTCCCACAATAAAACGATACTCTGTTTATGCATATTCCTCGTCAGTAGCGCTGGTTAGATGCTGAAGTACCATAATCGACATCTGTAACATGACAACATTACAGGGATGACAAGGAAAACGTGATGTGTTGAGGGAGTAAGCAGGCCATGGGATGTGATTATTTTATTACCGTACAAGTATCTCCATGCCGTCAGCGGGAAACAACTCCAGGCTGCACCGCACATCAAACTAACTTACTTGACAGTATTATACATTAGTCCCTTGTTAGCACTTTTGTCTTTAGATTTCATGTTCATGGACACAAATTACTCCCCCCTTCTTTAGTTTATGTTCCCATGATTTTTAACTAGCCTGCTTTTCTACCTAATGATTTGTGTCCATGTACATAAGGTCTTTTGGCTTGTCCATAGGCAAGTTTAATGGGCAGAAAAGTTCATACTTAATGATGGTGTGGCAGAGGCATAAGCCATTTCACCTCCTCTCACAATGCACTGCATCCCACATGGAACTTGTGATTTCTACACTTAAGTTGTGTTTATTTTCATTTTTATTATTATGTTCTTTTAAAAGAAAATGGCTAGACTTGGAGAAAAATCATGTTTTGGGTTAAAGTAAAAAAGTTGATACTTTTTTTAAAGCTCCATTTTTTCAATTATGCTACTGAAGTACATTAGAGTCAGTGTTATCTAAACAATCTTGTGTCCATATTCACACACAAAGCGATCCATTTTTGTGACAATTTCATGTTTTGCCATGGGATTGGACTAAGTCATTATTTAGGCCCTTCAGTTAATTGCTTCCACTTATTCTGAAAATTTTCATGTGTGGTAAATAATACACAAACAGACCTTTGATGTAACTAAAGTGTCTGCGCTCATGCCCCACTGCAGCACTTTGGTCAGATTATTTAAAAAGAAGATACTCTGTGCAGCTGTTGCTCTGGTAACCTGGTGATTTGGATGAAAATACTAAGAAAAGGATTTAGGAGAATGGACAGCCCTGATGGATTTGTGATGAGTGGAGAAAGGCACTAAATTGTTTTGTGATTTTCCAGACAGAGTGATTGTGGGTAGGGAGAGTGTATGTGAATTGTTTCTCCTTTTAATTTTCTAGGGTCTGATTTTTAAAATAACAAACTCCATCATACTATTAAGACCAGGGCATCTCTTTAAACCACATCAGCAGATATTTTCAACCTTGTTGGAAGTAGGAGTGGGCAAGTGAGTGGGAGGGGCTAATGAGCAAACGAAAGCCCAAACAAACCTGAGTTTTGCTTATTGTTATATAAAAAACTCAAGTAGCCATCATTCACAATCTGTCAAATGAATTAATGTAAATGGGTCCAATGGGAGAAAAAGAAAAATGACACAATAATATTAAAGTATGTCTATGAATCATTTTTAGGATTCACTTGCACAGTTTCATTGTAATGTGGGAAAGCTGGTTTAACAATTAAAACAACCTTATACGGTTTAATGGAAAAAGATGAGGCTGACATAGAGAAAATTGTAAATAACTTTTCGTCAGACTTTATTTCAGTCCAACAGGAACCTCTGGCGTGGACAATTGTGAAGTATAAAAAAATGCAGTTCCTCTAGTGGCCACTTGAAGCTGGCTTCAAAAGTGACTTAATCCTAATAGAATTCCCGTATTAAAATTCTCAACTTTACTGATGAAAATTTACTACCTGGCACAAAAAAATTGTTTAGGTCTCTTACAGCTAGATCCCTCTTAATAACAACTGAACAGTAAGTTAATTTTTTTTAGCAGGCTTAAAGTCAGAGGCGAGACAACTTTGATTGACAGATGTTCCAAAACAGGCAACTATAGCCAGATAGCTATTTGCTAGGCTACTTCTTCTCTACTTCTTCCACTGGATGGAACCTCGGAATTGTGTTTGTGGTGTTGGTGGCTTTTGGAGCATTTTCAATGGAATTATCTGACAAATAATATGGTCTGCTATGTGGTATAGCCTATCCAAGAGGTTTGTGCCCTAGTTTTGGTAAGTGAAACTATAGAATTTTATTATTATTATTATTATTATTATTATTATTATTATTACTTAGCTCTAATTAGCAGCTGTCTATGTTTGTAGCTTGCTGGCTAAGCTTGCAACTGTTAGCTGATAAAGAGCCGATACAGAGTCAAGAAATCAATGAATAATCTCTTCGTGACTATGTCTGTCTTTTATATATAGTAAGTAATTTTACCATGCCCATTTAAAATCCCCAAATTAAATACCTTTAAAAGTATAATATGTAATGTTTCTGGATTAAAATTGCAAGTCCAATGTTACATATGTACTCACACGATTATGTTTCCAATAAAGTTCAAGCCTAGAGATTTTCACAATTTCATATAATGTAGAGGTCCATTTTTTCCAGTGCCTATTAGTGTTGTCAAATCCCTTTTACTAAAGTCAGTCACCAAGCTAATAACAGTAAAATTTTAACTTTGCAAAAGGATATGCTCATAAATTATATAATTAGGATGTCTTTCCTTCCATTCTGCCTCTAAACACGTTTAAAATAACAACATTTACATCACAATGTTGTTTGCTGACATTTCAGCATTCATATGATGACCCCAATGAAACAGATTGGCAAACCTGACACTCTGGCCTCGAGTAACATACTCCCATACCCCAGGGCTATGTGGTTGGCTTCCTCCTGTTTGAGATGTACACCGATGACTGCATTCCCAGACATGAAGAAAACTCTATTTTGAAGTTTGTAGACAACAAGACTTAATCGCCAGACTACAAATAATGATGAGAGTTCAGATTGGAGGGCAATTGACAGTTTTGCAGTCAACAGAAATCACAGGAAACAAGGAAGGCTGTGTTCTGGTCCATAGAAAAGAGGAGGCAAATATACAGAGGTGAAGATGAAGTAGATGAACTGCTTTAGATTCTTAGCAGTTAGTATCACGAGTACCTACCATTGTCACCATACATATCCCTGCTGGTAAAGAAACTCAAACCCCATACTTAAGGGAATTCAAAAAAGCTAAACTGGGTCAAGTTCTTGTTCATTTTTACAGAGGAACAACAGAAAGCATCCTAATTGGAAAAATCAGAAACCATTAGGGGATGTGCATGGCCCAGGAAAAGAAGGCTTTGTAGCAGGTGTTTAAAACTGCCCAGAACCTCATGCCTTTGCCAGATGTCAGTGATAATGGTGAGATGTCTATGCAGAGCCCAAAGTATACTAAATGACAATACCCACCCCAGGCACACTCCAGGCGTTGCCCTCTGGCAGGCCATACAGAAGTATCTAATGCCATACCACTAGACTTCAGGCTTCAGTTTCTTTCCTCAGGCTGTGAAACTACTGCACTCCATGCTTTATTATGAGCAATAGCTTTATTTATTTATTTTTTTTACCTTATTATTTATTCATAAATTGATCATTTTAGGAGGCTTTTGTTACTTGCAAGGTACTAAATCTGTTTTTTTGGTATACAGGCATGTATAATGGTTATATACCAAAAACTAACCTGTTTCACAATAGTCCAAACCCAGCTCACATTCCCTTTTGGTGGGTGACCACTCCAATGCTTGATGAATTCTGCTCCACAATATTAGGAAGAGCAGACATCAAAGGATTAAAAAACGACATGGCTATGAATGCTTGATTGGGGCATTTCTGTGTGGAATTTGCATGTTCTTCCTGTGCCTGCGTGGGTTGAATCCAGGTACTTAGGCTTCCTCCCACAGTCCGGAGACATGTATGTTATGTTAATTGATGATTCTAAATTGGCTGTAGAGAATGTGTGAATGTGACCATGAAAGTTTGTTTCTATGTGTTAGCCCTATCATTGACCAGCAGCCTGTCTGAAGTGTACCTTGCCTCTTGCCCTATGTCAGCTGGCATAGGCTCTAAGGCCCCACGACTCTGGATTTTGAAATGGAAAAGCATTTAATAAAATGAATGGATGGAACCTTGTGTCTGAGAATTAAAATTAATGCCAAATCAAGAGTTATCTTTAGAATTATATTTTTGACCACCGGTTGAAACTGGAAACATATTAACAAGCTATGTTGTTGCACTGACACATGACAGTGTCTGGGAATTATAATAGACTGTTACTAATGCCTCTTTTCCACTAGTACCTACTTGGCTCGACTCGACGTGACTCGACTCGGTTTCGATGGTTTTCCATTAGGTGGTACTGCATCAGTGTGGGTGGGGTCGTTATAGCAACACATCCCGAAAGTCCCGTGACTTCATTTATATGCAACACAAGCACACAACAATGGAGGGCATCAAGGTAATGGTATACTTGCAGTTCAGTCGATGGCTTTTTGTCAGACTCCGGATGAAAAAAGAGAGCCAGAGAAGGCTGTGGATGGCAAGATGAAACACGGTGCTGTTTGTGTAGCCATTTCCCTTGTTGCCAGGTTTCAAAAATGGCGGGTTTGAATAGTGAAAGAGTCGCTCTAATGACTCATCCAGTGACGTCCCTCCCTGGCCAATCAGTGACATGCAGTCCGTTGACGTCACATTTTGGGATCAACTCGGATCGCTTGGAACCCTGGCCAAGCAGGTAATAAAAAAGTACCTGGTACCAAGTACTACCACCTAATGTAAACCCTAAAATCTGACTCGAATCAAGCCAAGCCGAGTAGGTACTAGTGTAAAAGAGGCATAAATTGACCAAAGGTGTGAATGTGAACATGAATGGTTGTCTGTCTCTGTGTGTTAGCTCTGTGACACATTGACTGTCCAGGGTGTACCCTGGTTCTCGCCCTATCACAGCTAGGAGAGGCCCCAGCCCCACTGCGACCCTGAATTGGATAAGCAGAAGAAAATGGATGGATGCTTAGTGTCCAGGAATAAAAATATGAAGCTGGAAATGAACATAATTGTTTATCTGTTCATCTTTCTTGCCACCAAGATCTAAGCGAGCCATCATTCTGATGTCTGCCATTTTTATATATAATTTGAAATGATGTTAAAAAAAACTCTCTTTTCCTTCTGCAGTCACAGCTGCTGTATATGTTCAGTTTGTCTTACACCAGTTTCTCTACACATTCCTTTGGTAGGAATAGTACCTTGCTGAGATAATACTGACAGTGTTCCTGTGTGTCCTCCAGGTGCACAGGCTGGTGGTAGTGGACGAGCACGAGGTGGTGAAGGGAATTGTCTCCCTTTCAGATATCCTCCAAGCCTTAGTGCTTACTGATGGAGAATAGAGTAAGTACAGTTGTATCGCTCTCAAAGATTTTTGAAGCCTGTCTGTTTTTAATATAAGGGGCAACATTAGTTATATTCACATTTTAAAATTTTGTTAAACAGAAACTTTAAGTGATTATTTGATTTTCCTGCCTACAGAGACAGCTTGGAAAACTTACCCAAACAGCAAAAGGCTGCACATGTTTAAAATGACACCAGAGCATAGGAGAGGAGATAACCAGGCCTGTAAGAGGGGAATTATGACAGCAAATGGAAGTAATATTCATCTTTTTTTAGTTTACACATGAATAATTCTGTCTACAAAAAAACAAAGTTTGTGAAGTTTAAACTATATAGAAATATATTTTTGTGGTACTACAGCTTATACAGAACCTCCTGTAAATTGAGCCAAATTCTGAGTTACTGGAGAACCAAGAAAGATGCGAAAGCACAAGAATCCTCTGGAGGGGAGCTGTAGCTGCTCAGGATTACCCAGCACCGTATCGTTGCTGTGCTGATCTGCATATAGGACAGTTACATGACTCCCAAATGTGTTTCCAATAATAAAATAATCAGTTACCTTACAGGAAAACTGACTTGCCTGTATTGCCTTTTGCTGGCATCACTTCACTTCTGATCTAAGGCTGAAATCTACAAGCACATCATGCCTGTCTAAGGGTAAATTTGAACTGTGCAGCTTTGACTGATCAGCATTCTTTTAACACATCAGAGCCTTTGCTGAGCCTTGTTCTGTGCACAAGTAAGTAGTAAGTTAACTTGATTATCTAAATGCTGGTGGAATATGAAACCATCATTTTCAATTTGAACAACCTCACTGTTCCAGTTTGAAAAGACATATTGAGTAGTTACCTCCACCAAGGATGTTTTGTGACTGGTTTCCCTGTATCAGATGTAGAACCGGGGCCAGTTTAAAAGTCATTAACTTTTGGAGCTGATCTGGATGCACATCGAATTGCAATTGAAATTTTTTAAAAAAAGAGAGCGGGAGATATTATCTTGATTTTTCTCAAACAGTCACAAATTAATCCGGATCCATATATATTCATTCATGATCTGGAGGAAAGTTTCAGCTTTGGTGGAGGTATGTAGCCTCAGACTGCTCTTTATACTCAAGTATCAGTATCATTACATATGTAATAGATACAGTATTCTACAGCCATGCAGTACCTTTGTGTTAAGACTGAACCATTATTTGGCCTAATAAATTTCCCCTGAAACAGATGAATGAGGTTTCTGCAAAGAATTCGGCTCAGAGTTCAGTCTGTTGTGTAGCCAGGCAGCCACGAAGCAAACCTGGAAGAGCACTTGAATTGAAATCTAAAATGTAATTCATGAATTTGCTGTTGGAGACGACCATTAACTGTGCTGTATTCTGTTTGAGTGCCCATCTCTGGATATTTATGGGTGTTATGCCATTTTAGTGCGTTGTCTTCATGTATAACTGCATGTGTAATGGATTCTATACTCGAGACACTTTTTTTTTTTTTCGTGCCAGTTCTGGTGTCATTATTAATGGTAAAAGAATCTGCTTATGGCTTCAGTGCTCCAAAATCTCATTTTATTGAAGAGAGGTCCATAAGTAATAATTGAAAGTAATAGTCAAATTAACAATTTGTCTGTGTTTTTTTTTTTCATGTTATATCTGTGTTGTGTTGATGTGATTTACAATTATTTACTGTATCAGAACATCACGTTATAGGTTTATTTACAGTTTTTGTTTGTGCTTAGGGGACTGACTTTATCAAAATCACTACATACCAGCATTTTGTTTCTATTTTCTGAAGAGGATAAGTAAGGAACATGCCACACTTAACTGTTTTGGTAGATGTGAAATGGATTGTGTACAACTCTATGTAAAGGCACAGTTTTTGTACTAATCTACAGTGATATTATAATTTAAACAATGCGCAATAAAGGTTCTTTAAGAGTGTTTGTTTGTTTTTTAGTGGCTCATGGCTGATGCATAAACATCTATCTGGGTGGCACTGTGGCTTTCATATTTCCTGTTAACCCTTTCTTAAATGGAGCAAAGTTTGAAAGCTATGTCAAGCAGTGAACTCAAGCTGCACTGCTTCATGCTGTTAACCCCTTGATCAACACCCACCTGTAGGTCTTGGGGCATGTTGACTTGTCACTTCCCAAATCATGACATTCATATCCTCCAATTTAGACTTTCAATTTTTGACTTTCAAATAGTATTTGAAAGTCATGTCCTTAAGAAATCCTTAATACCTGACACAGGACCTGAGAGATGCATCTGACCCTTCAGTTGATCCATCGACTGTTCCCCACAGAAATGGTCTCAGTGGAAGGGTGGCTGTCAAGAAGCCATTGTTAAGGAAGGGAAACGGGGAGAAAAAGCTGAGGTATGCCACATTACACAAGAACTGGATTGAAAATCAGTGGCAACAGGTCTTCTGGAGTGATGAATAAAATTTGACATTTTTGGTTCAAATGGTATTTGATATGTACAGAGGATGTCAGGAGAGAGGTACAACAGTGAGTGTTTACAGCCATCTTTAAAACACGGTGGAGGCTCTGTCGTGGTTTTGGGCTGCATTTCAGTCAGTGGTGTTGGAGATCTTGTCAAAATTGATGGAATTATGAACGCAGAAAAATACCATCAGAGTTTGATCCACCATGCAATAACACCTGAAAAGCATCTTATTGGCAGTAGTTTCATTTTTCAACACGACAATGATCCCAATCACCCCTCACCTCCCAATCACAATGCAGTAAAAGCATACCTGGATAGAAAAACATGCAATGGAACACTATCAGTCATGGATTGGCCTCCCCAGAGCCTGAACCTCAGCATTACTGAAGCAGTGTGGGATCATCTTGACAGAGAACAGAACAAAAGGCAGCCAACATCCAAAGAAGAGCTTTGAATATACTTAAAAAAGCCTGGAGAACTATTCCTGAAGACTACTTAAAGAAACTAGAAGAAAGCTGGATAAAGAGAGTTCAGGCTGTGTTGAAGAATAAAGGTGGTCATACCAAATATTAATATCTGGCTCTCCTCCACAGTCCTGTCTTCCTCCCCTCACCCCCAACCGGTCGCGGCAGATGGCTGCCCCTCCCCGAGTCTGGTTCTGCCGGAGGTTTCTTCCTGTTAAAGGGAGTTTTTCCTTCCCACTGTCACCATGTGCTTGCTCATAGGGGATCGTCTGATTGTTGGGGTTTTTCTGTATTATTGTAGGCTCTTTACCTTACAATATAAAGAGCCTTGAGGCGACTGTTGTTGTGATTTGGCACTATATAAATAAAACTGAATTGAATTGAATTGAAAATATTGGCTCATTAGAATTGTACATACTCTGTTTCTGCTTTATATACTGTATTTCGATATGTGTTTGCACTTCCATCCATCCATCCATTTTTTCCCACTTATCCGGGGCTGGGTCGTGGGGGCAGCAGCCTAATCAGAGAAGCCCAGACCTCCCTCTCCCTAGCCACCTCCTCCAGCTTATCCGGGGGAACACCGAGGCATTCCCAGGCCAGCTGAGAGATATAATCTCTCCAGCATGTCCTGGGTCTGCCCCGGGGCCTCCTCCCGGTGGGCCCGGAACACCTCACCCAGGAGGCGCCCAGGAGGCATCCTAGTCAGACACCCAAACCACCTCAACTGGCTCCTTTCGATGTGGAGGAGTAGCGGCTCTACTCTGAGCCCCTCCCGGATGGCTGAGCTCCTCACCCTATCTCTAAGGGTTACATAGGCCTGGTAGGGTCTCCCATGGCAAATTGGTCCTGGGTGAGGGACCAGACAAAGAGCAATTCAGAAAACCCTTATGAGTGCAAGAGCAAGGGAACAGTTTACCCTGGGACCGCCCTCCTGTAGGCCCACCACCCGCAGGAGGCGCTGTAGGGGTCAGGTGCAGTGTGTGTCGGGCGGCGGCCGAGGGCGGAGACCCTGGCAGACCAATCCCCAACTACTGAGACTGGCGACTGGGACATGGAACATCACCTCTCTGGTGGGGAAGGAGCCTGAGCTAGTGCGTGAGGTTGAGAGGTATCGGCTAGATATAGTGGGGCTCACCTCAACACACGGCTTGGGCTCTGGAACCAGTCTCCTGGAGAGGGGTGGGTATCCTGGTATCCCCTTGACTTGCTGCCTGTACGTTGGAGTAAAATATAGAAGCCCTTATTGTAATGATCCAGCTCATGGGCCCCAACAATAAATGGAGACAAACATCAAGGCTTCGTTTATAGAAAAACAAAACATAGCAAAGGTTTTTTTACATAGAAACTATGGTGTATGAAGCCCCTGTTATGTTACCCAAGTGTTCAGCAGTGGTACCTTATTCATTGTGTGTATGACAGTGTTTGTATGCAGTCACTTCTTTTTGAGTAACACGTCTAACACACGAATCAAACAGCAGAAAAAGTACTTCAAAGCTTGTTGTCCACAGTTGCAAAGTTGTTTTCAGGTTTTTACAAATCCCAGAATGTACAAAAGGAGAGGTTTTATTTCAGTGTACTAATTTAAATCTAATAGTTTATTAAAAAGTCAGGAGGGTTGAACACTCCAGGAAAGAAGGTGTCATTCTTATTACACAACATATTAAGATTAAGAACATAAAACAGATCAATTTGAGATCTCAAACTGTAAGAAAAGTGTGAAACAGATAGAGACAGAGGTGGGAGAGAGGAGATGCTTAAAGGAAACAGATCCAGAATTTGAGCTGGGCATTTAATCAAATTTGTACTGAACTTTAATTACAATTTTGGCTTCGAATGATTAATTACAATGATTACAGTGATGCGTTTTTGACCCTGCCTGAAAGCTCAAAGTCACTCACAGTTTAGTTCAGTTAATGCCAAGATGACTAAAAGAGAGCCTTCAAGCTTTCCATACATGAACTCATAGAAGGACTATTACTAGTTGCTTTGGTCTCTGCATTGCTCTGGTTTGTCTCTGCATTGCTCAGGGTCACTGACTTGGTCTGCTTTCTGTAGCACACAACAGTTGGATGTCAGCTTCAGCTCTTTGTCACCCACCCTGTGGCTGCCTGAGGCTTGAGAGTCTGCTGGGACTGTCTTTGGGCACACCTTCTGCACTCATTGACGTCCTGCAGTTGTCCTTGCGAGATAGGCTTTATGGTCAAAAACGCCCCCTGGTCCAAGCCAAACTCCCTACCGGAGGAATCTGTGTCCTCCACCAAAGTCATCTTTTTTTCATGCATTTGTTTTACATTTGAATCATATTTCAAGTAACTGCATAGTGTTATGTTTATGAATTATAGTGTTAAATAATCAAGACTAAATACAGACCAGCCTTATCCAGATTATAAGCTCCTTTCAGAGTCATTGTGTATATAACGCTATTGTAGTAGGTGGCATAACAGGGCTACCACTCTGGTTTGTTGCCTGCCATTGAAAATTAAAAGAGAAGAAGTCCCTAAATGAAGCAGCAGGAGGTATTTTTCAAACCAGGCCCTGCTCTCAGCTGCATCTCTACATAATGATGTGACAACAAATGACTGTAAAGCAGCAGCTTTTGCAGCTTTCAGTGGGAATAGTTTAAAATGAGCAGCTGCATCAAAGAAAGGGAGTGAGTGAGCTGATCAACTCGTTTTCTCAAAGTGAAGAGCTGTTTTTATCTGCTTTACACTTTGAAGACTTTTAATGACCTTAGAGATTCAGAGGCCAAAAAGCCTTCACCCAAAACTAAAACAACATACATGCCACATGTATGTAGCACACGGCACACGTACCCCATGAGGTCCAATCAGTTTCCACTCTGTCCTGTCATATTTTCTGTTGATTTTCCTCCTCCATGAATCAGAGGAAAAGGTCATCTGACCTCCGGTCATGTTGGTTATCAGATTCTGTCAGTGACTCAGCAAGCCTCACACACAGCTCTCTGAGCTAGAAAAGGTGGCTGGAGGGGGAACTTATGTAATGCTTCGTAAGGGTTAGCGTCTGCTGTCAGACTGAGAGTTTTCACCTGAGTCAGTCACCTCTGACCTTTGACCTTTGTCCCATCAGCTGTTTGGAATTTGAAGCTGCTGCTGTTGTTGTTCACCCTCAGGGAGTGAATTTGTTTGTGATTGATTGTTGGGTTAATGGCTGTTCAGATCTTCATGCTGTTGGAGAAAAAAGAAAAAAGAAGCTGGAAGGAGAATTTTCTCATTCGTCTTACAAAATATTCAAATAAATTAAGCACAGATTAAAGTAGGTGCAGGAAAATTGTGCTGCAGATTTGTTTGCTGCATCATTCAGTTGGTTTTACATTGCTGTATTTACTTCACCTGCATGAGAATGTAGGTCATTTGTGGGAGGTTGACTTCTGCAGCACTCAAAAAAAAGAAAAAAGATGGAGGAAGGTATTTCTGGATGAATGCTCACTGACTCGTTCTTTTGTCCTGTGGCTGAATCTGCTCACAGGGGCAGCTGTTTGTACTGACTGTTTCACTGTTATGTCATCAAATCAATCACCTCTTCGATCAGCATCTGTTTCCACGCTTCCTCCTCTCTCTCTGTGTGTTTATTCTTCAGCAGAAGCCTCCACCATTCAGCTGCAGGTCTCACATTTCATCAGCAACAACAGCAGCAGCAGGATTTGGAGCAGAACTGTTTGGTGTTGCTGATAGGCAGTTTCTGATTGTTGTGGTGAATAAAGAGGTGCTCAGTTTGCTGCAGTAAGATCTTCATCCATCTGCTCCTCCTCCTGTGGTGCTCTAGGCCTCAGGTGTTAAACCTGAAGCTCATCAAGCATCCCACTCTCAGTTTGAAAATGAGATCGATCGAATATTTGATCATCAGTATGAAGACGGTCAGTGCGTCACTGTATAAGCAGCATTTTGGTAACAGTTACAAGTTGTTAGGACTTCATAAAGATCCTCCCAGACATGGTACAGACATAAAAATAAATACTTTTTCTTCTTATACATTAAATCTGAGAAATTTTTAACTTCTGAATTTTCTTTATTCTTTGTATGGGAAAGTGTGGGTCAGGCTGAAAGAAAAGACACAAAGCACCAAATAAAGCTACTTTCGACTGCTACCTGATTCACAATGGCGCGCCACATTAGGTAGCTCTGCATGTTTGATTTGGCAGATTTTTACACCAGAAACCCTTCCTGACGCAACCCCCAAGAGATTTGTGTCTTCTCCCGGGATCATATCGAGACTCTTTCGCTTGTTAGATGAAAGTGTAAACCACTATAATTCAGTTAAATTTTATTTATCAAGACACTTTACATTGGAAGGTAAAGACCCTACAATAATACAGAGAAAACGCCAACAATCAGACGACCCCCTATGATCAAGCACTTGTTGACAGTGGGAAGGAAAAACTCCCTGTTAACAGGAAGAAACCTCCGGCAGAACCAGGATCAGGGAGGGGCAGCCATCTGCTGTGATCGGTTGGGGGTGAGGGGAGGAAGACAGGACAAAAGACACACTGTGGAAGAGAGCCAGATATTGATATCATAGTTTCAGTAGCAAAACTGAACCAGTTTAATGTCCATGAAATAGAGGAACAGAAGCAAACATTAATACCCTGGATGTTTGATCTGTTTTCTGATAATTCACTGGAGAAAAGTTCAAAAACTATATTTTGGGTGAGCTTTCATGTTTCATATTAACATGTTGGAAAGGTAGCTGGTTAAAACATGTTACAGCATATGAAAGGTCTCCTTTTTACCTACATTTTGATAACAGGCTCAATCCTTCAGTGTCAAAATAATTTTCTAATATTTTTAACACTCACCAAATGGTAAATTTGGGATTCTAGCAAGTGGAGCTTTGAGATTCGGTCAAGTCGAGGAATTAAAATCATGAAAATATATCAAACTGTATTTTTAGCCTTCAGTAAATCATATAATAGCACAAAGTAAAGATGTATAAGTAAAATCAACATAACACATAACTAATATAACACTATTTGCTTTCTACAGTAATAGCTAACATGAAGGTAGTTAAAAACTAGCTGTAACTTAGCGGGCTGATTATTGCCATTAAACTGGTACTAAGATGCATTACTCTCATGTACTGTATGTCAAGATACATGACATGCAGTACCTACAGTAGTGGAGGACAATCATTGTTTTAACTGATGCTATCAAGCTGCATACAGAATAATCACTGCAGTCATCTGCTGTGGGTGTTATTACTAGGAGCGGTTTTCTGAGTTTATGCAGAGCTCTTTTTAAAATAGATTAAAAAAAGAAACTGGACTCACATGTAAACCAACAACTTAGAGTTACTTAAAAAGAGATAAATCAGGGTTAAAGACGCCTGAACAGTGCTGGTTTTCAGTGTTTTACAGTGAAGACATAGTAATATATATTTAAAGTAAATATATATTAATGAGAATTTCTCTGTGTTGAAATCTCTCCTCCTGTTAGATTGACCCACTTGGATGTGAAATGTGTTTTTATTCATGAAGTCCCAGTTTGAGGTTTGTAACCTGCTTCATTTTTATATCTGTGAACAAAGAGAGAGTCGATCAATCCCACCACCTGCTCCACCCCCACATCCTCCCATCCTCCATCTCTCTACATTTCTGTCTCCTCTGGGACTGTCTGGTTACTGCGGCAACCGCATCCTCCAGGCATGAAAGAAAGGGAGGAAGAAAGATGAGGAAGAGGAAAATGGCGCCAGCATCCTCTCAGTGTGTTTCTGCGGCTTTAAAACTACTTTATGTTGCATATCTGATCAGCACCAGAGTGCATTATAAAACCAGCGTGATTTATTGTGTTTCAGCTGTTTAGACTGAAACGAGCCAATAAAAGCACTTCCTCTGTAGAAAATGGTGCAGCTGATGTTGATAATGTTGCACTCTTATAACTGCAACAGAAAAAAAAATCAGTAACATTTTGTTACATTTAGTCGAGTTGGTGTGAAGACTGAAGTACAGCATCTTTAAATGCTGATGATTTATCATGTACTTCTGAATTCTTTCATGTCAGTGGTTTTTTTTTTTCAGTTTAGCTGCAGCTTCTATCATGTCAGCAGGTTTCAACATCTTCCCTTCATTTCATATTTCTTTTATTTTTTCTTCTTCATCATCTTCATGTTTCTTTTCTTTCCTTTTTTCTCTATTTTTCATTTCTTTTTCTCGTATTCTTTTTTTCTTACTTTGTCTCTTTCTTTCTTTCAGCCTTTTGTCTTTCTAGTAATTTTCTTTCACAGTGTATTTCTTTCTTTCTTGTGTCATGTCATGTTGTGTCATTTTAAGCTTTTTGTTTGCCATTTCACATCATTCAGCGTTTGCTTTTAAACCACTTGGTTGGTAGTTTGACTCCCGGTCCAGATCTCTTAAGATTCTGAAGTCAGTCTGGCATCTTTGCACCTATGTTCTTTTCTCTTTTTATTTTATGTTTTTGTTTCTCATTCTTTCTTTGTTTCTTTCTATCTGTTCTTGGTCTTTACTCTCTTCTTTGTTGGTTTACTGTTTCTTTTCTTTCTCTCTTTACTTTTTTCTATTCCCTTTCTTTATTCCTCCTTTTCTTTTCCTTGTTTCCTTTCTTTTTTCTTTCTTTACTATATCTGTGTCTTTCTCTCTTTACTTTCTTCTGTTCCCTTTTATTTGCTGTCCTTTTCTTTTCCTTTTGTTTCCTTTCTTGCAGTCTAAATGCTGACACAGGATCTTTTCAGCATCTCTCCCTCTCTGAGTTGATCATCAGTCCTGTCAGAGCTCTGTGAAGGTTAATGACCTTCAGTCTCCTCCTCGAGTCCAACTAGACTGGATTAGTGTGTGTGTGTGTGTGTGTGTGTGTGTGTGTGTGGGTGTGTGTGTGTGTGTGTGTGGGTGTGTGTGTTTGTGTGGGGG
>VUQS01031507.1:22996-54801 GCA_015108495.1 Heterochromis multidens | reverse complement strand
GTGTGTGTCAGATGAACAGGGAGGCAGAAAGAGCCATCACTCCATGTAAATCTGTCACCATGGTGATGGGGAGGGCGAATATGGGCATGTTACCCTGGTAAAAGGAATATCCATATATCCAAGGTCCTTGATGGGGAAACACAGACACACACACACACACACACACACACACACACACACCAGCTGAGGTCTGCACTGTCAGGAGACCTTCACACAATCATTTAGGCCGCTATATTTGAGGATGCTCACTGATATAAACACACTTCCTGGCCTGTAATGGATTTTTTTGTGTTGATAAACATCGTAAATGTGACAGGAGATTAAATATCAGCGATAGTTTTGTTTAATTAATTTGAATGTCTCACTCAAGGAAACCAAATAAAAAAGAAACAGCAGGAAGTGTAATGTTTTGGATTCAGTGTAGCCTCATTTGAACCAGAATTGTTTTTACATATTCAAAAATTAAGTGTGGTGAATTTGATAATTAACTTCTTTTGTTTGTATATGCAGTGGGTTGTAGTGTCTAGGTAACACACCTCACCAAATGATCAGGGGTATTTCAGTAACTAGACCTGGTCTTTGCTTGCTGCGATTATGGAGATTAATGGTGTTCCTATGTGGTTAATAATACTGACTGACTGTCCAAGAAGTTTGTGTTTTAGTGAGTGAGTTTCTAGTATGTTATTTGTATGTATCTTAGCACTAATTTGCAGATATCTGAATCAGTGTGATGCTCTCATACAGTACAAAGTTCTTAAAACCTCAGTGAAGGACCAGATTCATGATTTTTCTTTTGTTTTTCACTGCTTTCAGTTGTTTTTCTGCTGCACCAGGAGTGCTGTTACTTGATGTTTCTTTACCAGAGTTCAGCTCTCAGATGGATTTAGAGAGATTTATTGGATTAGGATGCTGAGTCACTGGCCCCTACATTTATCATTGTCAGTAACAGTGAGCGTTTCTGTGCTCCATGGGCAAAGCCAGCCACTGAAGTAAAGTGAACATATCTTTTCTTGGAGACAAATGATTATAAAAAAGGCACAAAACAACCAGAAAGACATAAAATAAACCACAATAACAGGCATAAAACATTGTTCTTGCTTTTGTTTTCCATCCACTGATCAAACCACCAGATTCAAAGCTTCTGATTGGCTAAATGTATGGCCATTTGTTCATGAGTAAAACAAGAAAAAAAATGTAACATTATGGACAGGGAGGGCAGCAATACGTGTGGGCCATGATCAAATCAAAGTGTGGTAGAGATATTCAGTCCTCTGCAGTTCTTGTAACATGAGAACACATCCAATAAAATCTGGCTCATGCTGCCCCTCTCAGACCTGCAGCTCTTACCCACAATCCCCTGAGAGGCAGAGGAGGGAGAGTAGAGGAGAAGAAGAGGTCAGCCCCTCATATTGAATGCAGCAGTGACATTTGCTGCACTGACTCTACATCTGCTGAGCTGGGCAGAAATCTGACGACAGAAACTCCTTGAGAACATCTGAATAGGAAGCAGACGCAGGACAGGAGCGTTGGTTTCTTTACAATATAAAACAAACAAACAAACAGCAGTGTGTGTCTCTATCTGCCACTTCTCTGCAGTGAAGGTCACACACTGGTTCGGTCATATGAGCCGAACTAAAGAGCAGACTGAGCATTTGCAGCGTCAGAAGCTTAATTTCCTGAATTCTGATGAATATTTATGGAACAAATTTGTCACTGGAATGTCTATTTTTTTGAAGGAAATTACAAAAATCAGGCTTGGGCTCAGCTCAAAGCACTCAGGCATTCTGTGTGTCTTTCAAATAAGTAATTATTTTTATTTAATACTATCCCTGCTGAGTCACCACACACAGGCATGGTTAACTCTTCTGTTCTTTGTTGTGTTTCCCTGACATGAGAGTCAGAGCGTAGATTTTACAGTTCTAGCTGATATCTGGCTGATTTTGTGTCTTTTGTTTGAGAAGTAACCTAATGAAACATATTCACATGTTCATAAATTCATTTACAAACTTCTGGACTTCATTAGCTCAGATGTTTCAGTCACACAATCTTTGTTTCTACCGATACTTAAAATGTAGGTACAGTAAAAGAAAACAGTAACAATTGGTATTTTTAAGGAAAAGGAGTTACAAATTATACTGTCTTTTTATATAAAGAGTACTTTCTGGGTATTTTAGAGGAAAGGGCAACCAACATTTGCCCATCTTAGATTGTAAGTGTACAGGATTATCAGGGGTGCAGATGTATGTAAATATAATTGTGAAGCGTATTAAAGCCTGCAACGCAAAATAATGAATAATTATAAGTAAGAAGGGGAATTTAGGATACTCTGTAATACACGCCTCCCCACTAACAATAACAGAGGTCTTTCCCACCTCATGCAGTAACTCTTGCATAAGTGGTTAACACTTTACACTCTGTGTACACTAAGTTACTTTCTTGCACTATCCTCTACACATCACATGCTAATATATTTTAATGTCATTTAACATTTGCTGCTTGTTTTTTACTGATAAGTCATTTTCATTCTGTTTTAATTTTGCTTTATTGAATTTATTGAGCTATTTTTCTTCATTTTACTGTGTTGTTCTATATCTAGTTTTGTAGTGTTTTATTGTGTGTTATTTAAATTTATACTAATTGAACTCTTTTATTTTTAATTATTTTTGCTATTGAATTAAACTTTTGTGTATTTTTTAATCATATAAAGCTATTTTACTTTGTAGCAATCTATTTTAATAGGCTACTCCACATTATTTAGGCCATGTTTTTCATAGGTTGTGTTTATTTTTTGGCCTCTATGTCACTGCAGCAATATGTCTTATCTTATCTTATCTTATCTTATCTTATAAGAAAAGGGGTTAAGATACTTTATAATACAACCTACACCCCAATAATAGAGGTCTAGTTACAATGTAAGAAGAGGAAATATTATTTTTCCTTTTCGAAAAGGAAATTTTTGTTTTAAAATTGTTTTTTTTTTTAAAGTAAACCTACATTTTATGTATTGAATAATAAGCAACCAGTTAGTATTTCTAGGTACTGAAATCTGCACCCTGAATTTGAAGAACTGCATTTTGTGTTTTTTGTATCATCAACAACAATCAATGTTGTAGGAAAACATTTTAAATCTGCTGTCAGAAGTGTTTTCTTGTTATTTTAATTATAAACTCAAAGAATTATGTTTCCTTCGGGACATATTTGCTGTTGCACATAAATTAGTTTAAGGTAGTTTAGGAGCAACGCAGTTACGAAGAGTACTGCATCAGAAGCCTACTGCAGAAATATGAGAACTGACTGAGTGGAAAATTTGAAGCTCAGACTGTTTCAGGATCAGCTGACTGGAAAGTGGAAAAAGCCAGAGGAGAACTTGGATAATATGTTATCTAACAGGAGCATCCTGTCCGGAGGAGGAGAGAAGGCGAGGTTACCCATCAGTCATACTTTCCTCCCATTCAACTTGCTGGGGTTTAGTCGCTGCCTGTGTGACGCCATCAGACTTGCCTCCAGCTCCTCTTACGTGTGCGTGTGTTCCTGCAGGAGGCGCTGCAGAGTGTGAAGATGGCCAACGCCGTGGCTTCCTACGACCAGCTGGCCCACCAGGTGGAGGCGCTCCGAAAGGAGAACTCCCACCTGAGGAGGGAGCTGGAGGACAACTCCAACCACCTGTCCAAGCTGGAGACAGAGACATTTGGCATGAAGGTCAGTGGTGATGCAAACACAGGTCAAGCCGCTCTGCAGCTTTGCAGTATAACTCCACTCAACTCCATCACTTTATCAGACAATCCAACAAACAGTCTTGAAGCTTTTGGTTAACATCCAATGCTTTTTTGGTTTTTTTGTTGTTGTTTTTTAAATACGTTTCTCTGAGAAGGAAGATTTGATTTTTAATGGCACCATACCAACATTCGCTAACTTCACCCATTAAATGATGTACTCGTGCTGAGGGCTCTTGACAGTCCTGCTCCAGCTAAAGCCATAAGACAAGTAGCTTTAGTCATAGTTACTACTGACAGTTTTTATTAACGGGTGACAGGTCGAACTGCTGGTTAATTGGGGTTTGCTCCACACAAGAAGCTGATCTAGTTCCCCCATCCCAAATTTTGTTTTCCGCCTTGCTGTGAGTCAGAGACTGATGTGTCACGCTGTAATAATTCCAACCATCTGGTTACTTCCTGAACAGACTTTGGTTCCCTTGACAGCACGTTTTTAAAAAAAAAAAAGCAGGGGGGGTATTGAATAACCCTCTTTACTGGCAAATAAGTGAATACAAATCACTGGTATAAATTACGTTTTGTGCAGTTTTATCACAATAATAACGTGCTTGACATAAAATCCCAAGATACACATGAAGTTACAGGTCTGCCCTAGCACACCAAAGAAAAAAAAATAGAAAAAAGAGAGAGAGAAAGAAAGAAAATAATAATTTCTTCTTGATGTCAGAAACCAACTGGATAAGTTTCACAGTTAGACATGTTAATCTACTCTTTTTTTAGTGTCTTGCCTTAAATATATAAACTCAACTTTCTTTATTTGTTCATCTCCACGAACATGAATGAATCATAAAACCCTTTAAACTTGGCTTTTTTTTAAAAAATCTCCTAGAACAGATTAACTGTATTCCATGATTTAAGTCCATGTGATACACCCAGCTCCAATAAAAATAAACAGATATATGGGAAGGATTTTTATTAGATACAGAACAGCAGCACTTTAAATATCAAATACTTGTAGCTTATAACCTGATGATAATTCTGGGAGTTGCATTTGTGTTAGACTGACTTTAGTTGAGCAACTTGTTCCACATGTAAACAAATGGAGAATTTCTCTAAATCATCAGGTTTTTACTGATCCACTGAATACATACTGATATAATATATGCAACATAATCACACATAGAGAATATAACCATCTGTGTGTGTGGTGGATCCCTACTGGGAAGGAAACTAATCTAAAAGATTAAGAAGTAGTAACGTTAGAGGGTTAAACATAATAAAAAATGTCCATCACATGTTCCCAGAGTCACGTGTACCCTTTTTGAGCTTGTTTATTTCATATTAAGATTATTTTAGGATTATGTTTTTAAACTACTAATCCTGAAGTCAAAAATAAACTTAAACTCATATTCTCTTTCATATTTTTACATTTTACAGCCTGTAATCAGAAACCTTCATCTTAAAATCAAATCAGCTATTTCTATGTCAGAATAATTGATAAATTCACACTGAGAGCGAGAAGACTGTAAATCAGGCCAAGACTCAAAGCCTGCTGGATGTAAATCCCATCAGCTGCAGGCGCACAGACACACATGTGCATGTACACATGTACACACTGACTCACGTGTCCAGATGCTGAGAGCAGCTGGATTATGAGTCAGTGCTCAGCAGGTTTTAGTGTCAGAACCAGGACACAGAACAGACAGAGGAGACATACAGACAGCAGAAGTTCACTGCTGCACCAGATTCACCTGCAGCAGGTGAGTCAAACAAGGAGCACCTTTAATATCTAACCTGAGGGATTAAAATTAGCTGATGAGAAGGAATAACTGTTTTTTATTTTTATCGGCAATAAGGTGACTTTTTATCTCCTGCTTTTTGGGATTGTTACCTTTTTATATTTATTAATCTAAACTTATTAATCTTATTAATTTAAAGGTGGTTTTACCATAAATCTCATGAAAATCAGTTGCTGCTGTTTTATTTATTTTGGTGGAAAACCAAACAGTAATTTTTCAATTGCAGAAAACGACCAGAGCTTTAACTAAGGCTAACCGCTCCTGCTTGTACACGGAGGATAATCTTTTTAGACAGTAACAGGAAATGAAAGCCTGCACTGTGCTGATTTCATGGAACATGCAAAAACAACCTCCATGTAGCGAGTGGGATTTTATGGATTTTGAATTTAAGGTTTAGTTCATAAATGACATAGAAACACAGAAGACAGGTTCATCTGTGAGCCCAGCTCAGTGTATATTAGTAACAAAATGGCGCAAATAGGTTTGAAATACAAATTTGTATTGCAAATAATTTTATATTTATACATAAAAAAAAATACAAAACACAAAATTAGGCTAGTCAGGTCTTTCAGTTCCTTCATTTCAGAATGTCAGAGTTCAGATATTGGAAGTGAGTTTAATTCCATGTTCAGAGTTTCCATGTGGGACAAAAAAACAATGTAGTGAGTTTAATCCTGCCACACTCAATCTGATTAAACACCTGAGTCAACAGAAGAAAAAGTAGGTCACAGAATAACTCAGGGGGAAAACCTGACTTTAAAAAAGGGCATTAGGAACAATTATTACTCACTATACATGATGTTTTAAGCTTCATTGTTGTACACTGTTATCAAATCTAATAAAGGAATCCCACTGGAAGAAGTCAGGTTTAAATCAAATACACCTTACAGGCAACATCAAAAACAACACAATTCACAGAAATACCCCAAAAGCCTTAGGACATACATCATGATATATAATCTTATACTCACTCCTGCTTAATTACTCTTTATCTTAAATTAGCAATTTCCCTATGGAAGTTTTATATTGACACTAACACAAACCCAGCAGAGGAATTATCATTACATGTAACATTATTTAAAAACACTCTCCACTGACTGTTTAAGACAAAGTTATTATTTGAGAATATTGGGTGTTTAGTATTTTTGCAGTAGTAGACAAGACCAAGAAAAATGAGAGCAGGAGAAGAAAGTGACCTTTTGACCTGGAAATGTATACTTGAGTTACTAACAGCTTTTCAACTGGGTTACACTCAGGATAAATTCAGCTCTTGTTTCCTCTTCTTCTCAGGAGGTGTTGAAACAACTGCAGAGTAAACTGGAGCAGGAGGCGGGAACCCTGGCATCGTCTGGGAGGAGTGACGTGCTACACCAACTCAAAGGTCTGAATCTGTTTTGCTTTTTTTTGGAATTTGAGGTATGTTTCCATCTCAGGACCTTTTTCCAGGAAACAGGAAGCGTTTAAGGAACTCAGGAGATTCTCCCCCACAAAGTTCTTCCACATGTTCAAATGATCTTGTAACTTCGATGACAGCCAGGTTCAGAAATGCTGGAGAAAGCTTGTGTCTTTTTGTTGTCTGGATTTGGATAAAATGGTATATGGTGGCATTTATTTGTGGGCCTCCAAAATGGCAAAAGTCCTCTGCATCAAAATCCCAGTAAGAAAAGCTCATAACTGTCAGTTTTGTCACTGTGTATCTGGAGACCAAATTTTTCCCCTTAATTGTAATTTTCCTTTTAATGTCTGTCCCAGTTGAATCTACCTGACTCCACTGATATCTGAAGCTGAGAGCTCAGAGGCTCCACTGAGACCAATCATCACTTACAGAGAAAGGAAATCGACTCATTCAGCTAATCTGATTGGCTCCAGCCAGCCAGGCCTTTTTGTGACCCATTCAGTTAAATAGCCAGTTGATGTCAATTAGTTTGTCTGGACTAGAATTCATTTATTTCTAGCTGAGACTAAGAGCTGGCAGATGTGTTTATAAACTTTAGCTGTCTGCCAGCACAGCTAGACAACTGAATTTAAATCAGTTTAATTAATAAACACAAAATCAAGAGTTTAGCTGCGTTACGGCTGAATATAAGAGACCTTAAATGCAGCTGTAACAATTAAAAGTTCTGATAGATCTGGAAATTTCTGACTGTCTGGATGTAGAAAATGGACTGTTAAGCTTCTAGCTAATTTTATATGATACTGGTAACCAGTGAAAGGAAGCCAGTGTTAGACAGATGACACATAAGATGGTTTAGGTCAGAGGTTTGACATTTACATTGGAATAAAAAATAAACTGTTGCTAATGACAGAATTTTTTTTGTTTGCATATTTTTGGAGATGAGTCACACATCATTTGAACAACAAAAGACCCAAAGAAAACAGGTTAAACAAAAACAGTCTGTTACAGTAGGAGAGTTGCTGTTAAATTCTGGTTAAACTGGAGACTTTTGTTGTTATTTTTCTTTAAATATAACGTAAGATCACATTAGGTGTAATGAAGAATAGCCTATCGTCAACATAGAAATGACTAAATGAAATAAAAAAAAACAAAACATAAAAAAAGATCCCAGTAGAGGCAAATATGCTGCAGGTAAAATAGGAAAATCTGAAAAACTGTCTTAATGGATTAGTCAGTGTATAAGTCCTTTGATAAAATTTTACAGAAACATGAGAAAAAATTATGAATAGAAATCTGTTGAAGAATTAAAGATGGTGACGGGCCTGTTCCGGCACACCAAAGTGAAATCTTGTACAGTAAGTCTAAAATAAAATAGAATATCCCTGAGCTGGTGTTACATCTCTAGTGAAGCAGGACTTCAGACTTTCAAATAAACCAGATTTACAAGTGGAGCCTGAACTGTTGATCTGATGGTTCTTCACCCTCCTCCTCCTCCCTCAGAGCTCCACATGGACCTCACCAATTACTACGAACTCAAACATCAACCTCATAACCTGAGGCTGCTGACAGGCAGTCTGGGAGGGGCGGGGCCAGGTGTTGGCGGAGGTGCGGAACTAGATGATCACCTGGCTCTGCCTCCATCCTCGTGCTCCTCCTCCTCCTCAATGGCAGCGGTGAGCAGAGCCAGGAGTCCTCTCCGAGCTGTGTCCTGTCAGAGCACAGTGTCCGCTGGGAAGACTGTCATGCTGCCGCATCACTTCCTGGATGGCGCCCCACCCAAAATAGCTATGATTACTGGAGCAGATGGACGAGTGATTGACCATCACCTGGAGGAGCTGTGCAAGCAGAGGTGAGCTGGTTTACGTTAAACTTAACTGAGGCGCCTGAGGGAGAGAGGTTACATGGAACTGGTACGGTCAAAGTGGGGAAAGGTTGATGGACCCAGAGCCTCACAAACCAGTGAGAAAAAGATCAAAATATCTTCACAGATGCAAAAAGGGAGAACAAACAGAGGCAAAGTAACTGTAAAGACACACAAAAGCACAATGGCTACAAAGAGATACCGTTTCATGGTTTCCAATATTCCATTCATGATCGATTTTAAAAGAACAAACAGAATAAAAATTTTCCATATAAATAAGAATAACATGTTTTAGACCAGTAGTGGAAAAACTGAAGCATTCAAAATTATTAGCTGATTGTTTTCTGGCTGAGTTCGTCCTGTGTAGGCCTTCAAACTGGAGATGTAAGATTCTCCTCTTCCCAAAAATGGTAGCTTCAAAGCTGAACTGCACCTCTGAGGAGGGTTAGTTTTTAGTACAAATGCTTAAAGAATCTAAAGGCAACACAGTAACAGCTGCTGTGTCTTCAGGGTACTGATCAATCACCTGCCAGAGAGATAGCAGTCAGGAAAGAAGTATATGGGACATATTCATTACTTTTGCACATGTCACACTGTTGGATGCATCTGTACCAAGAAAACTGAAGCCAAGAAAATTAGCTGGCTGCAAAAGTAAGGTTAAAACACCCCACGTTATAGCAGAAATTCACAGCCTGGTGAAAAATTTCTATAACTTATTGCTCAACACTAATTATATCTTTGTGATGCAACAATGCACTGTATGGATGCAGCTTGCTAAATAAACTATTATTAGCTGATAACTTACCACGCTGTTGAACTCTAAGAAAATAACATGTCAGAAACCAAAACTCCAGCTGTTCTTTACAGTCAACCTGAAATTAGAAGAAAAAAGTGCAAAAGGTATTCAGAATTATTCAAAGGTGATTTGGATACCTTAACAGGTGAGTAGTGGACAAATGGTTGAAAATGCTTCTGAAGGTTTAAAACGATGAAATAGTTGCTGTCAGTAATGGATAAACTGTTGAAGTAGCTGGCTAAAGGGTAATGCTTGAAATTGTACAGTTAAGATTTAAAATAGTGAAATGTAATGGAGCTATAATAACACTTCAAGCAGTTTTAAATTGTTAAAGTTCAATAACATGTTGTTTTTTAAAGGGAAATTAGATCTGCAGGTTAATGTAACTGATTCCATGGTGTTTTCATCTGATGAAGGCACCAAACGAATGACAATAAGCTCTGCTTTAGTTGATGCTAGATGCTGACGCTGCATGTTTATATTAAATAAACGTAAAGAATAACTGCTAAAACTGTCTATAGGGACCTCCTGCTGGGGGAAATCGACCGAGAGGAGAGGGAGCGCTGCTGGTTCTTCAGCCAGCTCGAGGAGCTGTCACAGAAACTGGCCCAGCTGCCACGCATCGACACGGTGAGAACTTTATTGATAAAATAGGGGATGTGATCACAGTGAAAATGACCACAGAAATGCAGGTTTTAGGTGTTTGTGCTCATATATGGGCATGTTATTTTGTCCAGGTCTCAGAGTAACCTCTGACCTCTCACCTTGGTGTGTTTCTGCTGCTACAGTTTTCTCTACAGATAGATATGATCCGGCAGAAGCTGGAATCAGATGCTCAGAAGATCCGGACTGTGATGGAGGAACGCTTCGGCACCAATGATGAGGTGGTTCAGAGGACACAGGTGAGTTTTAAATTGGAGATTATTGTAAATTAATTTTCACATATAACGAACTGAAACAAGCCACGCATTAGACATTGACATGAGCCACTGTGACGTCATCCATAGGTTTGTGAAGTCCTGTTTCGAAGTGTTAACATTAGCATTTTGGCCACCACCGTAGGGTTTGTTTTATGGTTTGTTTTTTAGACAGAAGTGACCATATTTGGATGAGTTAAGTTATCAGCTAGTGTTAGCTAAGCTTGGTCAGACAGGTGCAGGTTAATAACACACATACACACACCTTAAGAGCTTGAAAGAAGGCGACTGGACTTCTTTAAGTTGTCTGAAGACATTTCACCTATCGTTCAAGAGGCTTCTTCAGTTCAGTTCTTTTAGAACTGAAGAAGCCTCTTGGATGACAGGGTCCAGGTGAAATGTCTTCAAACAACTTAAAGTCCAGTCGCCTTCTTTCAAGCTCTTAAGACTACCATGACCTGGATGACTGAGAACCTACACAGACACACACACACCTGCCAGTTTGTTCTAACAACTGCAAAAAAAAGCACCAGAATTTCTCTCACCAAAACTGGAACACAGAGTTTTTGGACAATTTGTTAGTATAATTAACTTCACAGCACGCTAAATTATCTGTCAGATAACTGCATTAAAAATGTGTCAATTGTTCCCAATGTGCATGATGGCATTTTGGAATAATTTAGATTATAAACTACAGCGTTTGATTTCTGTCAGTGAGATATGACACTGACAACTGCTGGTGGAAAGAGCACATCTGGATGTGTCTGAAATGTGTGTGTGTGTTGCAGAAGCGTGTTGCTCGTCTAGAGCAGCTGGAGAAAGAGCTGCAGGAGGCCCGAGGGAGTCAGGAAAACCAGCTACAGGTCAGATATAATATACACAATAACACACACACACACACACACACACACAGTGAGACATGTGCAAGAGCAGACACACAAAGTGTTTTAATAGACTGCTGAGAGCTCTGCAGTCTAAAGGTGGATCTACAGGATATTTGTGCATTAAATGTGTTAGTGATGGACTCTGCAGAGGTGCAGAAGTTTTAATTGGACACAGAGATGTCACATGGAGACTATGAGAGCTGTGATTGGCTGAGGCTATTGGCGTCTGATACTGGTAGAATTTTTTCAGGGTGACCACCAGCAAAAATATTTAATCATCTGCTGCTAGAAAAGAGGAGGAACGATTAGTATTCAAATTATCGTTGGGTAAAAATGATGATTTTATGAAAATACATCAGCATAATTTGAAAAGAGATACAGAATAAGAAAATAGTGTTAATATCAATGTAGTTTGATGTTGCATTTGCAAAGCTGTGCATACACTGCACTGTCCAACTCCTGGAACCCCGCCTCCACTCTCCTTCTGAAGCCCCACATCCACCATCCCTCTGCCCTGAAAGTTCACCCTCAAAGTTCTCCTACAGCATGGAAGGAGACTGCACTGCTCCAACAACGAATAATAACTTGAAGTTTGAAGGTATATGTTAAATTGATGCTAAAATTGTGTGCGCAACAAAGTTCATCAATTTGTGGGGAAAGGACCTGCAAAGAAAGAAACCACTCTCCTGAAAGACACCAGACTCCACTGACAAAAACAACAATTTTTACCTCACAGAAAACAGGAACTGGTCACTTTCTGGTGACTTGTATCACCATTAAATATCCTTAAAATATTCAGATATGAATATTATCTGTGATATGTGATATCGACCAGCACTGATGCATATCTGATGTAGAGTTCTCGTCAGCATCGCAGCTAAGATTTGATCACAACATGAGAATACACTGACTTGAGGCTGTTTAAATTTTAAAGTGCTGCTTCTTTGTGAAAACAATTTTTTGTGTGTGTGTTTTGTGCTCAACCACACAACACTGGAAACCAAATTATACATCCAATCAAACAATCAAACCCTTTAAACACCATCACAAAAATAGGCATCACAAATGCAAGAAAACCTACAAATGAAGTCTCAGACTTCTGATCAGTGACCAGGAGGTCTGTGTAATTTCAGTCTATGAAGACCCTAACTATAACCCTATGTTATCATAATATGTAATTTATATGTAATATTAAATCAGGGGAAAAAAATAAACATTCTAACAGACACTCATCAAAACCTTTTTACATTTTTTAACAAAAAAGGTAATTTTGCTTTTCTCCAAAACAGAGGGTCAAGGTAAGCGTATGAATGAATAGAAGACTGTGGTAAACTCTGCGTAGTCATCAGAGCAGGATGGTTAACGTCTTCAGTTGAGGAAGACTCTTGGACCATTGAATGTAGAAATCTAAGTTGCTTTTACTGTTTATTTCCATGAAATCTGAATTTTAAAATTTACATTTTCTGGTTTCAGTGAGATCCCATTTGTTAAATGTTGAAGGTTTTACTATCCACATCCACTAGTCTCAGCTGTAAGAAAAGCAGAATTTGGGTATCATGAGTCCATCATGTTGTCACTGTAGTGCACGTTCCCACTCTAACGCCACATGACAGAGAGACACTGAGCCATCGTAGGCCCACACCCAGAACCCTGGGTACAGTGGCTCAGTGAAGGTGGAGGTGAAGGTGTGGAGATGAACCATGCTGTCCTGAGAGACACAGTAGAAGGATAGAGTTCCAGCAGGCCAGTTTAGATAGACCCCAACTCTGTGGGTGAAGGGCTCAGGTGAGGAGGACTTGAGCCTCTTTCTGTTGTGACACGGCGTGTAGCTTCCCTGTGAGCACTCCAGCGTCCAGGACCACTCGTTGTGTCCCAGCAGGCAGTTCACCATGTCTCCGTCTCTAGTGATGTTGTTGTAGGTGACGCCAATGTCAGCACCACCACTCCACTCCACCTCCCAATACACCTTGTCGAGCAGTCCCTCCCTGCACAGGACCTGAGGACAGTGCTCGAACCGCTCCGGGTGGTCCAAGGATTGATGGTCTGACCAGACGCGAGTTGCCTTCCTGTTGCTTTCAGTCAGAAGGAGCTCGGAGTTGGCAGTGTTGGGGTCAAGGGTCAGATAGTAGGCAACTGAAGGTGAAACAACGCAAGCTGATTAGCCTTAAAAGAAAAATAGTTTCCAGACGCCAAGCTTTCTCTAGTTTTGTATCCTGCTGCCTCCAGGCTCGAGACAAGAACACCTCATTTAACAGCTAATCACAAAATGACAAATTACATTTAATGGTGCTCTAATTTACTTTAAAAAGTGGTCATGTGCACTGTTTCATTTACATATTGCATATTATCCAGTTTATTAGTTTTTCTTCAATGCAGCTAGAGTCAGTACTTAAAGATTATAACAGCAAATGCTGCAGTACCACAATGCCAAATATCATGACAATTTACAGCTAGATTTTCAGGAAGTTGTGCAAAACATTTCCATGAAAATTTTCAGAAAAATGAGGGATTTGACAATCAAATGGTTAATCAAAGAATGATAAGTAAGGGAACAGTTAAGTTTTAGGTTTCTTCTCAGTTCAGTTTTTTACTTTTAGCTTCAAAATACCTATCATTCCTATTTTTTTCATTCTGCAAGTAAAATGTTCTGTTTGTTTGCAAAGAGCTGGAGCCAGGATGGGATTAGTGTGGTTTAGTATAAAAAAATAAAAAAATCTTCATATGTTATCCTGTGTTAAGTAAGTAGTATTTAGCTTTTAGAGGATGCAAGTCAAGTTTTCATACAACTCAAAGTGATTAACAAACTGACACCAAAGCTGGATTTTTGGGCCGATACTGATAATTATGTAAAAATTCCCATATGAGTTTTCTGAGTGATTGCTCATTTCTAGCTCCAGGTTTTTGTTCTTGGGCTTTGATAAAGCAGGTTTACATGATTCACAGTTGGAAAAAAAAACCTGCTTTATTTTATACTGGGCCTTGCTGCAACCCCTCAGTTCATCCTGTCTGAAACAAGCTGTTTTAGGTTCCACTCGCCCTTTAAGCCTTTCCTCTGATTGGCCAACTTCTTAAAGCCTGCTGATGGGCAGCAATCAGTGTTCTTATAAAGAAATCTGATTGCATATAAAGAAATATGGCAAGCTGACATCATCTCATTCCGAAAATAGATATTAAAAATGGAAACTCTGTTTGGTATTCAGAGTTGAAGCCTGAAACCTGAGCTTTTGTCTCACAGGATTACTTTTATATACGTGAAAATATGGCTAGATTAATAACATGTCACACATAGAGGTAAAATCTATTTGCTCTTACAGTTTTTCAGTGCCCACAGGTATCCTCCTGCCAGCTCCCTGAAAGACCAGAAACACTCACAGCATAAAAAGAAAAACACATGTAACATCTCATCAACATTATAATTACATCTAATTGGAGGTTGTATGTTTCAAATTGTTTGCCTCACCTCAGGTCATTTTTGTCAGTGTTTCCCAGAGTGAACAAAGTGAACCTAGAAGACAGAGTACACAGAACTGTTTCTGAAGGTTTATTTTCTTCTTCATCATCTTCTTCCTCTCCTGATGCCACTGAGGAGTCGTCTCCCCCCTTCACGTTCTCACTTGTCTGTTCAGCTGAAGAAAAAAAAAAATTTTGAATGCATGAGACTGAGTTTCAGATAGAAAATAATCATACAGAGAAGTTTAGAAAGCGAAAACTGAAATAATACAGTTTGTATGTCGATGGAGTAAACATAGAGTTATTTAAAAAAGCATCCTGATCCATCTGTTTATTAATTGTTTAAATTGATTCGTCAAATTTGAGTCATTTTAGGATGAGTGAAACAAAAAATGATTTAATTTACCTTCAACTTTATATCAGAGAATATGACAGCTAATGTTATAGCCATGATTTGATTAAGAATTTATTTATAAACAGAAGTTGTGATAGATTTTGACTGTAAACCTGTTGTTTTTTCATGATAAAGCAGGACGTACCTGTCTCTGATGCACATATCACCTCCTGGCTCTGTTGTGTTCCAGAGAGAGTCTTCCTCCTCTCAGTTACCTCCTGAGAAACATTTACATCCAGCGTGCTGTCATCGGATTCATTCAGTCTGTTTGTCATATTATTGTTAGTTTCCTCAGTGCTAATTGAGTTTTTATTCCTAAACCCATTGTCCATTTTTTCCTCGGTCTTTGCTGAAAGTGTCTTCCTAACTTCCTGAACATTCTTTGCTTTTTGGTTAATCTTTGAAAGAGTTTGGTTTCTCCTGAACAGACTCATTAGGGGCTCGTCAGTTCTTTCAGTTTTGGGGACTTTTATCTTGAAAGTGTTGGAGGAGTCTTCCTTTGCAGCAACATCTTTGTCCTCTCTCTCCTTTGAAAGGCCGATTCTGAAGATGCTGGAGATGTCGTCTTTAAAATTATTCAAGTCCTCTTTGAACAGAGTCAGGGGGTTCGGCTTCTCTGGTGCCTGAGTCGTTTTAGGATTTGTGTCTTTGTCCTTGAACACTTTCAACACTTCTTCCTTGAACTGGCTGAAGTCCTCTTTGAGAAGAGTCAGTGGGCTGACCGACCTATTCTCCGTCTGACTTTTATTGAGTAAATCTTTCACCTGATCATCCTTACCATCACAGTCCTCGGGGTGAAGTTTATCGTCCTCTCGTGTTTCAGTCTCTCTCTGATCATTTTGCTCTGAAGGTTTTTCACTGAGGCTCATTTTGAGCTTCTGTTGTTCTGTGAAACTCTTTAATCCTTATTCCATGTTTCCTGCGATCTTGAAGCTGTTGATATTTAGGCTGCAGGGATCACCTGTATGATCATATATATGTGGAAATAACATCTTTTTATTTTATTTCTGACTGTAGCACTGCTCATCATAAAGAAGGCCAAAAAGATCTTTTTTGTGACCTCTGAACATCTGGGGTGTATCCTACCCAAATATTGAACATCCAAATCAAGACATCTTCTTATAGTTCAAAAAAACTTTCACACGTTATGCAGGACATAACCTGACTGTCTCCTGGACATTCAAACATGGAGGAGCTTGCCATGCAACAAACAATAAGACAAGTACATAATTTACATGAAAATATACATAAATGCACCAGCACCTGCCTCCTTAGCTTCCCTGTACTTGATCCCATAGAGCCACCTATGTTGCTGTTCCTTTGCATTTTAAGGACACAGCTGGGATGGTTCAGGTGTCTGACCAGGATGCCATCCGGATGTCTCCACAGGGAGATTTTCCAGGTCAAGGGAAGTATTCCATATCCCTTCTGGTCTGGTAAAAGGGGAACCTGGGTTAGTTTGCTTAGACTGCTTCCTCTCTGACCCGATACTAGCTAAACGATGACAAATAACGAGATTTGAAACACGTGATGTTCCCCAAAAATGAGGGTTTTCGACACAGATTTGCAGAAGAAAGTTTTCAGGAACTAAAATGTTTATTCTGCAAACAAGAGAATAATGAGAGAAGTAAATATGTTTTTTCCTGAGTGCTAAGTAATAAATATTGATGTTCAGTCTGTTAAACATTAACATTTTTGGTCTAAACAGGTGATTTGGTCCATTTAAAGAGATTCAGATACTTTAATCATATGGAACAGTGAAAAACATAAGATCCTCCAGCTGCGAAAGCTGGATTCAGAAAACGTGTTCAGATATGGTTGGTAAACCTCTCAGCTCATGTTTAGGCTTGTTAGGAATTAATCCAATAATCTATTTTTAACAGTGTCTCAGTGAGATACTCACAGCTGCTTCACGCTTCTTCTTTTTTCATTTATAAACCACAAAAAGACTTAAAAACCAAACGCCGAGGCCTCTGTCGCACACACACTGTCTCTCTGCTGTAATCTGTGTCTCTCCCTCTGACGTTCTGTCATTTCTGAACTGGTTTCTGGTTTGACCAGTTTGTCTCCATATTTTTGCCTGACTGCAGAGCAGATGATTGGCTGCTATGGGGAGTGTTTCTACTTCGGCTGCTTCTGCTGTGACGAAACATGAAGTCAAGTTCAGCTACAGGGCCGTATTCATATGTTCTGGGGTCCTGGGGGCAGAAACTACATGTTGGGCCCCCACTGACCATTAACATATATGGTAGTTTACTAACCACTGAAATCTCACAAACTCCCATACTTCTGCAATTACAAAACTGTACTGGAACCAACCAAGCCAGTAACCACAATTATTGTCTAGTCAAATTGGTATATTATCATTATCTTTACCTACACAACTGGCCACCACCCTTATGCAAAACAAATTTCTCAGAACAGCCCACTGTGTGAAATACAAAAAGTTTGCTAGACTCAGGACTTGCTTTCTTTACACCTAACCAACCTTTGGTTTGAATACAACTAGTATTCAGTTTAATAACTGGGCAAAACTGTCTGTATCTCAAAGACCATTTTAACTTATTTCAGATAAAGGTCAGTCAGTGCAGCTTTACAGGTTCATTAGACAGTATCAACTAAACCAAAACAAAATTTGAAGAGACACGAACTCTGACCATATTTATCAGTGAAGTGTGATTATTTGGTCAGATGTGAATTGAGGTGTGACAGGTTGTGTCACTGGCAATTATTTTTTCACAAGAAAACAAAATCCTGGCGTCTTATATTATTTGATGATGTTATACATACTGCACATTTATTTTCATTCCATTTAAAAAATGGTTTAGTTGATTTTTTTTTACCAAGCATGAACCTCCAGGCCTGAAAAAAGAAGCCAAAGTTTAAGTGCAGCCTCAAGTGGGCGAGTCAATCCCCAAACACTCCTATGTTAGAATGACCAAGTTTACAGCAGAAATAAACATGTTTACAGCTAATTTTAGTCTCTATAGTTAAATTTTCCTTCATAACAACTGTGCCTTGGGTGATTTTTTTTTTTTTTTTTTAATAAATCACCTGTTTAAATGGCACTAAGGCTTAAAGTTTGCAGTTGATTAGAGGTGTGGCTATTGATTTACAGATGGATGCTGACACAAGCAGCTGTAGATTCCAGCTGTCTGCTAGGCCTCACATCAGCTAATTGGAGGCACTGGACTGAACCTATTAACTGTGTTTGTGCTGCTGGTGACTTTTGGAGCATTTTTAATCTGACAATCAGCATGGCTTACCCTGCAATTACTTGTACGAGTAGACTGTCCGAGAGGTTTGTGCTCGTGTTTTGGTGAGTAAAAATGTTACATAGGATGGATCAGCAGGTACCTGTTTCTGCATGATGCCCCCGTACAGTTTATGGATGCAGCTTATACCTTACCGATACCTTAGCACTCCACCCTCTCATCCAAATGTGGTCCCTTCCAAAAAACCAACATGCTGACCAACATGCCACAATCCTAAATTTGAGGCTTCAGAATGCATCCAAAACCAGTGGGTGATTGTACGTTAAGTATGTCCAGCATTTATTTACAGTCTGTGATTTTTACTCATGAATTGACATAAATGTGTCTGTTAATCTGTAACACAGCTTCCTGGTGGGAAGTGACCTGATACAGGACATAACCATGCTGGTTTGTGATTTCTGCATTTTGAAGCTTCAACTTTAGTTGTTGGTAGTTAACGTCTTGGGTTTTTTGGAGCCAGAAATTACCATATACTTCCTAATTTTCAGAATCAGAATCATGTTTATTGCCAAGTTTAAAACAAATGAGGAATTTGTCTTGGTTTAATAGTATAAACAGTGGTAAAAAATATATATATATAAAAAATATGGAGTACAATGGAGTCCAGTGTGCAAAATGAATAAGAATAAGGGCATGTGAATGTAACATGTTAAATATAAAGTGACAGACAGGAGGGGAGGTAGGCTTTGTGAAGTTCTTTCCAACTCCAGATGGAAAGACACTGTTCTTGTGCTGTGAGGTATTGGTCCTGATGGACTGCAGCCTCCTACCAAAGGAGGGTGACTCAAAAAAGTTTATGTCTTCTGTCTTGCCTGCTGGGTTCTGCAGGCTCACACTGGTGATTTTTAACCTTTTTTTCAGCTCGGCAGGTTGCTGTTTGGCCAGAACAGGAAAAAAATATATATTTATAAATAAAAATTAAAATGGATAATAATAATGCTAACTTGTTTTGATAATAATAATAATACTTTTTTTTTTTTTAAGAAAAGATCAAACATTTTCTAGCAGCACCTTCTCAAATGTTTTATTAGTTTTCTGGTTCTTTTTAACAACAAACTCAGCATGTTTTGATTTTCTTTTACTTTTTTCTGACACTAAAAAAATGTGAGAATTTGATATCAAAGAAAAAAAATTCAGATGTATTTTTAATGACAGCTGGTGGTTGCAGCAAACCTTAACTAATTTGGAGAACTCTGCAGACCCATCAGTTAATCAGTGATCTGACAATTGTGTGTTAATTAGTTGAAAACCATGAACACATCTGAACAGATTTTAAACAGCTCAGGTCTCCTTCGTCTGTCTCCTGCTCTTCAGCTTCAGCTCGTTGCTGTGCAGAGAAACCTGTTTTTTTTAAGGCAGCTCAGAGCTGCGTTATGATTGGCTGTTGCCAGGCTGCAGAGTTGGCACTGAGCAAGTGTCTGAGATAAAGAGAGCGAATCAGTCCGTCTTTTCTCTGCTCTGCCTCCCTCTGAGAATAACAACGAGACCACAGAAATGGAAACGTGGCTGCCAGACAGCACTAACAAATATCACCTCATTAAAGGGTCACTTCACCCAAATTGCAACAGGACCAGCTCTCCTCCTCCTCCTCTACGGTTCAGGATCTGTCCTGGTTTTATGTATCCAGGTTTGAAGATATCTGCTTCCACAACAACACAGGAGAGATGGAAGGAATTTAGTTTGTGCTGCTCACAGCTTTGAAACAAATGTTAACAACTCCAGTAAACTGTGTCTCTAAAACAGGATTTATTTCTTTACAAAGAATAAAAACAGATGAGAAAAAGATCATGGAAAGACCAGTTAGTATAAATGTTTTAAGAAGTGTTAACATCTTTAATAAAATCTCAGCGTGACCTGATTGTGGCAGTGTCATCTCTCTGTTTCAGTGCTTAAATTCAGACACAGTGATGCAGAAGTCTGCCACGGTAAGATGATGGTGCAGCACCTGGATGGCAGTTTTAATGTAGAGCAGCATTTTCTTTAATGTTGGATGGTTTTGATGATGACAGAGTTAGTTTAGTTTAGAGTTACATGTCTACCTAAACTCCCCAGAGCGTTTCATGTCCATATACGCTCGCTGTCACGTTGCAGCAGCTTTTGTGGAAGCTGTTTGGATCCGATCCACAGATTCGGTCTGTCCAACAGGAGGACGCCAAAATATTCAGGAGGAAAATAAAGAGCAACGCGCTGTCCACTGACACACACACACACACACACACTCACACTCCCCTCTTTGTCTGTAGAGTCTTTGGCTCACACATCACACCCCGAGGCGTTACCATGGTGACGGGATGAAGGGAGACTAACGGTTTCAGTCTGAATCCAAATTAAGCTGTGTGTGTGTGTGTGTGTGTGTGTGTGTGTGTGTCAGTGGACAGCTATCTGTGTGAGGACCGATGTGAGTTTTAGACCTTGTGAGGACACATGGTCTGGTCCTCACTGCTGGACAGATCTTCAGAGGACTCAGGTGTGAAGGCTCAGCCCTGGTTTTAGGGTTCATGTTCACATTTTCCAAAGATCTTTGGAACTAAAGGTCCTCACAAAGATAGTAGTACAGATGCGCAAGAGGATTGTGATTACAGGCTCTTAAATTAACATTTTACAGCAAAGATTTAAATTTTATCTCAAAGATCCCACCTCCACTCCATGTCCTCCGTCAGGTGACAAGTTTCCTAAAAGAAAAACACTGCAAAAAACAGCATTTACCTGCAAAGGTGTATTAAATATTAAAGCTTGATTAAAGCTGGATTTTTGAAGCTGATATCAGTAATTAGGGAGTAAAAACAATTCCAATATTGATACACTGGCCAATAGTCAACTTATTCTGATCATTTCTAGCTCCCAGGTCTTTTAACTCTGCTAGAGTAGCTTTGCATGATTCACAGTTCCCTTAACCCTTAATTATCTTATACTGGGCTTAGTGCAGACCCTCAGCTCATTCTGTCTGAAACAAGCTGTTTTAGCGCCCCCCTCTTTAAGGCCAACCTCCCGTTCCGAACTGTTTGTCCCTAACAAACACCTCTCATAACGTCAGTAATAGGAACAGTAAAACTAACACTGAAATTAGTAAAAACTAAACATTAAAAATAAAAGTAGAATGGAAAAAAAACTCTGGAAAATAGGTAGCAGAGGGTGGCAAGATCAGACTAGAAGTAGGTCAAAGATGCATTTTTCTTCTTCTTTCTGTCTGTGTGCAGCTGTCTGGTGCTGAGAAGCCCCCTGCTGGAGAACCAGAGAACAGCAGCTCATCTGCAGCAGCAGGAGCAGAAGCTGCAGACAGTGGCAGCAAGGTAACAACACACCTGATCCACAGATGCTCTGACCAGCACCCAGCTGCAGGATTTAACTTTACAGACATGTGAAGAATGTCAGGAGTCTGAAAACTGTTGATCACATAAATTATATAATAAATTACATAATTAAATAATCTTCCGTATCTTTAGATTAAAAAATGTAAAGGTTAAGAAAAACTGAATGAAATGTCCACAACATAGTACTTAGGAGGGGAATTACAGAGTGGGGCTTCTTACACAAGTTTATGTGTATGAAAATCATTTGTATAGTTTGTAATTATGGTTGGTGGAAGTGGATAAGATCATCATTGGTGTTTCCTTCTCAGGTGGAGATGGTCTTCTGGTTGCTCTCCATGCTGGCTAACAGAGATAAGGAGGAGATGTCCCGGACTCTACTGGCTCTGTCCAGCTCTCAGGACAGCTGCATCGCCATGAGGAAGTCTGGCTGTGTCCCCCTTCTGGTCCAAATCCTGCATGAAGCCCCGGACGGAGGCGGCGGTTCCAGTGAGACAGCAGCGGGTGGTACAGCAACAGGCTGCAGCCGCGAAGCCAAGTCCAGAGCGAGCGCTGCCCTCCACAACATCATCTACTCTCAGCAGGACGAGGGCCAGGCCCGCCGGGAGATGAGGGTCCTGCACATGCTGGAGCAGATCCGGACCTACTGCGACAGTGGCTGGGACTGGATCGAGAGCCATGCCGAAACGCCTTCACCGGGAGGAACCAAAACCACAGGTGAGCCAGGTTTCCAAAAAACACCTGAACATCTGAACCCAAGCAACCAAAAACAAAAAATACCAGTGAGTAGTTAGTCTAGAACATGACATGAACGGGACTTCACTAACCAGTGGGTGACGTCACAGCAGCTACATCCATCTTTTGTACAGTCCAAGTTAAACAAACTTGCATGTAAGAGGTATAATATTTGAGACTGATTATATCAAACAGTGGAGCTTTAGGAGGCATAGGAAAAGACAAAAAGTCTATAAATTTTCACGGGTTCAAAATAACAAACTTATGTGGGGCAAGAAATAATCCAAACTGAGCAAAATTAACTGAATTGTAGGCAGAACAGATTTTTATTTTATTATTACAGACTTCTCGCCTTTCTGTTTTTTTTACATAAACCTTCTCTTTCAGTAGACGTGGTTAAACATCCTGTTTTTCTCCACAGATATTCCTGAACCTGTGGACCCACAGATCTGTCAGGCCATGTGTGCCATCATGAAGCTCTCCTTCGAAGAGGAGTTCAGACGAGCCATGAACGAATTAGGTTTGTTAGACACCAAGTGACCAGTCCGCACTTTCTTTAGTGCTTTCATTTTTATGCTACATTGCACTTATACAATGAAAGTATCAGTTATTTTCTGCACTGCACATATTTGATATTTGTTTGACCTGTTTATATCTAGTACTTTAAGGTTTATTTTTAAAGTATAAAACATTTAAAGAGTAAATCTGTGTTTTCCAGCTATTTCTACACATGACAAGTTTTCAAAACCTGTTATTAGCTGGGTCCACTGTCAGGCATCAGTAAAATGCTCTCTACACTTTATTAGTTAATACTGATGCTAAAAAAAAAAAGCCACATTGTGGCACACATCACAGGGACATTTCACTTCAAAATAAAGGAGTACCTTCCAAAGTTTGGGCTGTGGTCCCCTGCTGGGCTTTGATGGAACTGCAGGAGTGCCGTGAGAGGCGATTTAAAATGATAAATTGTTTTTAATACTTAATGTTGGAATTTTATAATGCAATTACCACAAAATCTTTACATCTTAAATAGGAAACAGATCTAATAAAGCAAAGCCATGGGATATAAATTGTGTTTTATGTCTCATCATTGGTAGAAGTTAAAATAGAGCAGTGGCTGTCAGGTGGCAAAAGTATTAAAGTTTTAATCTTGAGTAAAGTATCAAGATTAAAAATACTTGGTATTTGTGTATGTGTTTGGGTATTTTTATGTGAGTTTTGGTGTTTCCTTTCAGGCGGTCTGCAGGTGGTGGCAGACCTGATTCACCTGGACCAGGAAATGTACGGCATGCAGAACGACCCCATCAACATGGCTTTGCGTCGCTACGCGGGGATGGCTTTGACTAATCTCACCTTCGGAGATGTCGTCAACAAGGTAAGGAAACGCGCTGTGAGGGAGTTAGCTGGCAGGAAAGTCAGTGCAACCACGGGACTCCACTCCTTTAATCTGCCTTTGTGTCAGAATAAATCACTTTAATGTAAAAGTCCCAATAGACACAATAAATAAAAGCATCTTAAAATATAATGGTAGAAGAGTGCAAAATGAATTATTGAATTATTACTGAATTATTTCTCTTTAATTATTTTCTCTGGTCATTTTTTTTAGATCTGAGTTTTGTGTTACTTTAGATGTGACAGCAGCATCATTTAGATCTGTCTCAGCCCTATTTACTGATCCACCACAGTAATAGTTTGAGTTTGACCTGCTTCCATCTGACCGCAGATAAATTGCCACGATGCAGGAGTAATAGACTTAAGTATTCCTTTGTCACTGTTGCTATTAATGTTTTAAATGAGAGACTGTAGTGTTGTGTTGTTGTTTTTTCTTGTTTATGTCCGCTTGATTTAATGTAGTGTGTGCTTGACTGCTGCTGGCTGTACCACAAATTGCCCCTTGGGGATAATAAAGTTTACCTTGACCTTGATACACTCCTTTTCCTCCTGCAGGCCACTCTGTGTTCGAAGAAGAGCTGTCTCCAGGCTTTGGTGGCCCAGCTAGCCTCTGACAGTGAGGAGCTCCATCAGGTGGTCTCCAGCATCCTGAGGAACTTATCCTGGAGGGCCGACATCAGCAGCAAGAGAGTCCTCCGAGACATCGGCTGTGTGTCTGCACTGATGACCTGCGCACTGCAGGCCACCAAGGTAATGAAAACAAATCAACCCCCAGAGAAGGAGGAACAATCAACGTTGAGTTCTGAGAAGTTTTTATTTTGGAAGATTAAAGAGAATGATCTGGAGGAGTTGAATCAGCCTAACAGCATTTATTACAACATTTAAAGTTGCTCTTCATCACTGTAAACTTTTGGGGTGTTTTTTTTCTCATGCTAACAAGTTTTGCATGCAGTCTGTCCAAGTTTAAACTTCTGAATGCATTTTTTTCCTTAATTTTCAAGCAGCCATTTGTCTCAGTTCATTTCAGGATATGATTATCTGATCAGCTGATTTTTAGGAATCATTTTTAGGAGGACAGTTTCCAGTAAACTATCTAGAAAATTCAGGAATAGTAATGTATTTGAGTCATACCTAAGAAAATCTGTTTTTGTTTTGTTGGTTCTGCAGGAGTCGACGTTGAAGAGTCTTCTGAGCGCTCTGTGGAACCTGTCAGCTCACAGTATCGACAACAAGGTGGCGATCTGTTTGGTGGATGGCGCTTTGGGCTTCCTGGTCAGTACACTGACGTACCGCTGTCAGACCAATTCGCTCGCCATCATCGAGAGCGGCGGAGGAATCCTTCGAAATGTGTCGAGTCTGGTTGCCACACGAGAAGACTACAGGTGCGCTCATAAAATTCAAACGTTAGAATGAAACATCCTAATGTTTGACTATAAAAGATCATTAGTTTTTTCCTGAAGGTTTCAACCACATCTGGTCTCAGACAACAAAGATTCCCTTCCATGTTCATGTTAAACATGACCAGAGTTTCAAGTAATGAGAGTAGCGGTCAGCGTATGTAATCCCTGTGAGTCAAACAGTTTTTTTCTATTCATGGACCTGTTTAATGTCATAGAGAGGCTGGTGCAGATGCCCCATCCACCTGATTTTTAAGAAATGATGCAAATTTTCCCCAAAAATGGGCTATATTGTAAATAATCTATTTCTGTTCACCTTTTTTAGATTCATTTCTCATATTCTAGGCAGCTTGTGGTTTACAGTTACCTCTGCATGGTATTAAAATTAATTTGTAGACAACTGATTGTGAAAAAAGTGTCTGACTTTATTCAGGCATTGTTGCATTACGACTAAAAAACGCTACAGAGGTATGAAAGAAAATCCAATCAAACAATCTAAAAATATTTCAGCATACTTTGAAAAATATTGTAAACATACAAGATTATAACTACACAAAGAGATATTTTTCAGTTGTATATAACAGTTAAGTTATTAAAATGCCTTTTGCTTTCTTTCTTTCTTTGTAGGCAAATCCTCAGGGACCACAACTGCCTCCAGACTCTGCTGCAGCACCTGCGCTCCCACAGCCTGACCATAGTAAGCAACGCCTGCGGGACTCTCTGGAACCTTTCAGCCAGAAGTCCAAAAGACCAGGAGCTCCTGTGGGACCTTGGGGCAGTTAGCATGCTACGCAACCTTATCCACTCCAAGCACAAGATGATAGCCATGGGCAGTGCTGCAGCTTTAAGAAACCTCCTCACCAATCGACCGCTGAAATATAAGGATGCTGCAGTTGTATCCCCTGGCTCTTGCATGCCCTCACTCTACATGAGGAAACAGAAGGCTCTGGAGGCAGAGCTAGATGCCAAACACCTTGCAGAGACTTTTGATACCCTTGAGAAACAGAGCCCCAAACACTTGACCCTCAACAAGCCACTACGGCATATCGAAAGTCTGGCGAAGGATTACGCATCTGATTCTGGTTGTTTTGATGATGATGAAGCTCCAAACATCTCCAGTAGCTTGGATACTGGGAGCTTCTCCATGCTGTCCATGTTTCTCACCAACTCTAACCTCCTGCAAAACCAGCTACGCAAGAGGGACAGTGAGCCTGAGAGAGACGTAGACCCGCCTCAGATGGTTGAGAAGAAACATGCTCTTCCTGATGATGTGGTCTCTGCCGCTGCGGAGAAGCTAGCAAAAAAGATCACAAACACAGTTGCCAAGATTGACAGGTTAGTGGAGGACATCACCATGCACACATCCTCTGAGGACAGTTTGAGCCTGAGCTCTGAGGACCACCTCGCAGACTGGCCTTACGGACTGGATGAACTCAATGAAGCCCGGGCAAAGTCATGTTCCCCCTGCCGTCTCTCTGATACAAGCAGCTTAGCCCACAGGGAGCGGCTCAGCAGAGCCCATGCCCTCTTACGTCTCAAAACTGCCCACACAAGTGTATCAACAGATAGTCTGAATAGCGGCAGCACCAGTGATGGATACTGTGGCAGCAAAGACCACATGCGACCTGCACCAAAAGCTCTAATGATGCAACAACAACGACCAAACCAGCTTGACCTGAAGGTGGCTCATCAAGAATATATTAATGCTGCCTTGAATGAGAGTAACCAGCAAGAAATCCCAGAGAGAGATTCTGTTGAAAACAAAAACGTGAAAGCTCTAGAGCTCAACAATGCAAACACAGAAAAGAACCAAGATCCACATGTTCAAACGCCAGTCAGTATATCCACTAAAGTGTCCTCTGATGTCAGCATGACTTCAATAAAACTGTCTCCTTCTTATCAGCAGGTCCCACTCATTCAGAGTGTGGCCAAATTTGGTGTAGCAAAGACTGCTATCAATGTCCAGGCTGCCCAAGCAATGAGGCGGCAAGCATGGGTACCAACTGTGATGACTGGGGGGAGTATTACAAAGTTTTCTCCAATCACTTCCACCAGAAGCCCAACCACTGGAACGATGGAGACAGTCCAGAAATATTCTGTGGAAAATACCCCGATCTGCTTCTCTCGCTGTAGCTCACTGTCCTCCCTCTCTTCAGGTGATGGAGCTCTGGATGGACAAAGCGAGAATGAGCTGGAGAGTGACTCATCATTAGAAATAATTGAAGTGGAAGATGGAGAAGTGGTGAAGAAAGCTGAAGAGGATGAAACCTTGGAGGATCTGAGTGACAGCCAGCTGCTGATGACTGATTCAAAAACCTTCCCCAGCAAAGAGACAAATCCCATTGAGATCCCCTGTCCTGCCAAAAGGGAAAAAGTGTTCCTAAGAGGAGCTTCACCAGCCATACTTGAAGACAGATCGCCATCCAGTTCATCTGAGAACTACATCCATGAGACACCCCTAGTAATGAGTCGCTGTAGCTCGGTCAGTTCACTGGGCAGCTTTGAGTCTCCTTCGATTGCCAGCTCAATCCAAAGTGATCCATGCAGTGAGATGATTGATGGAACAATAAGCCCTAGTGATCTTCCTGATAGCCCAGGGCAAACCATGCCTCCCAGTCGAAGTAAAACTCCATGTTGTGTTGAACCCAATGGGCCAGAAACACAAACGACAGGAATAGCAGGGCAATGGGAAAGCAGTCTCCGGAAGTTCATGGAGATTGCAGACTCTAAGGAGCGGTTCAACCTTCCTCCTGATTTGGACACAATGATCTACTTCACTGTGGAAAAGCCCACTGAGAACTTCTCTTGTGCTTCCAGTTTAAGTGCTCTACCTCTACACGAGCACTACATACAGAAAGATGTGGAGCTTAAATTAACCCCCCTGCTTCAACAAAATGACGGCCCTGAGGAGGATGAACAAGGACCTGACAATGGAGAGCGATACAGTGAGGGCAACTCAGATGATGACATAGAAATCTTAAAGGAATGCATCAACTCAGCAATGCCATCTAAGTTGAGAAAAGTAAGACCTTGCCTGATGACCACCATCCCTCCTCATATTCTTAATTCCCAGGCCCGGAAACCAATTCATCTTCCAGTTTACATGATGCTCCCAAATGGGAAAACCCAAATGTGTCCCGGGAGAAGAATTGTCATCCCTCAAAAAGACTTAAAATTTGACGATTCATCTTTTACTGATTCTGCAGAAGGAACACCCGTCAACTTCTCAAGCACGACATCTCTGAGTGATGAAACGCTGCAATATCCAGTCAGGGAGAGAGGGGCTAAAGACTGCACAGCTAAAGGTATGAACAAACAGGACGATGAGGCAAAGAGGATTGAAGATTTAAGGATATTCTCGCATTTCCACAAACCCAACCGGATGAACTACCCACCTGAGATACAAATGAGCAGAACAACCAGACATGTCATTCCCACTCAGAGGGTGCTGATGCAGAGCAAAGAGGTAGCCGATAGAGTGGCAAACCAAAAAAATCGTGAACAGTCTCCAAATCAACAAAGAAGGCGAGAAGATCAAGGCCCTGTCAAGAAACTGGAACTGCCTGTCATTAAGCAAAACACAGAAACTAACCTCAATGTGGGCTCACAGAAAGGAAATACAATGTACCGACAAATGACACAGTCTTCAGAAGACAGCAATGGCCTCTATGACAATGAAAATGAAGTCATGAATCGAAAACATATCAGGGATGCAAGGAGAAACACACTTTCCCGAAGCATGACCAATATTGGCCGGACAGATAATTCCCAAGCAAAGCCCAGAGGGTTTCACAGGATAAAACAGAATCTGATAAAAGATGAATCAGTGGCTTGTTACTCACTCAGCTCCTCTCTCAGTTCACTGAGTGATGCTGAATATGATGATCATAAATCAAAAGCCCAACAAATATGGTACAAGAACAGACACAATAAAGCAGTGAACATGGTGCAGCAAACAAAGCCAGTGAACATTCACTGCCAATACGAAGAGCAAAGCTCGCCAAGCTCTGTCAGCATGGATTCAGAAGATGACCTCCTTCAGAAGTGCATAACATCTGCCATGCCCAAGCAGAGAAGGAAGTTGGCTGCCAGGAAAAAGAAAGCAGAAAATACTCAAAAACAAAAACAAAAGGCTTCTGATGGGTGGGACATGGATGAAGAAATGGATAGTGATGAGATGGCGTGGGATAAAGAGTCAGACCTCAACAGTGTTGAATGGAGAGCCATACAAGAAGGTGCTAACTGCGTGGTCACTGGGCTACAGGCTTCAAAGTCTCAAGAGCCGTCCTCTGAAGAGACTGAGTCAGTCTTGTCATTCATGTCAGCATCCAGCTTTACACCCAAAGAAAGAAAGTTTGCTAAGGACAAAAAGGCAAATAAACCTTTAGACTTTGCACAGCGCAAGCCAATTCCAAACCTACCAGTGGTTTTCAGAGGCAGGACAGTGATCTATACGCCTAAGAAAGAGACAGCTCCTTCACAAAGACCACCTCCCAGAAAAGTACCAACCAAAACAGATGCTCCAAAGAACCCGAACCTTGCGCAGCACAGATCAAAGAGCCTTCACCGGCTAGGCCACCCCCAGGATATGGAACTGTCTTTGCCAAAGAGGAGCTCTACCCCACCTCCAAGAATACCAAAAAGTTCATCCTCTGGATCATCGCAGAGCTCGACACCATCCAAACAGTCACAGAGGAAGATAACTTCCCCAGTTCAAACTAATAAACCTATCCAGAAAAAGAACGCTACACCAGCTAGTAGCCCACCAGCTACTAGTCCTCCTGAAAGAAAGGGACGCTCTCCTGCTGTGAATCAAAATGAGAAATCCCCACCACCGAAAACTCAGAAGTCTCCTGTCCGAATTCCTTTCATGCAAAATTCAGTCAAGCAACCCAGACCATTGTCCCCGCTGGTAACAAACCAAACAACCGGTAGGCAAACAAACCAGGTCAATGGGAAAAGAGTGGTACCAGCCAATCGGTTTGACCTCGTCAGGATGACTTCTGTCCATTCAAGTGGCAGTGAGTCTGATCGCAATGGATTCTTGAGACAGCTGACTTTCATTAAGGAATCTAAGACTGTGCTGAGACGTGACAGCTCTGCTCGCAACACACCAGGATCTCAGAATGGATCGCCTCGCAGAGCAGTTCCCGGAGCTTCAGCTGTCTTCCTGTGCTCATCCCGCTGTCAGGAACTTAAGGCCGTGGTGCAGACCCCAAGAAGGGTGCAAGTAAAAGATCCAGAACTAAAAACGCAAATCCAGAGGCCAAACCCTGGCCTTCAGAAGCAGACAACAGCTCTATCAAGAGCAACATCCAGTGAAAGGGACCTATCTGCAAGACGCCCAGCCAGGAGAACAAGCTCCGAAAGTCCCTGCAGGGTGGCTCAGCGAAACGGACCTGGAAGAGTTTCCGGACTCAGGCAGCAGCAAGACAAAGACACCTTTAAACGTCATGCCTCATCACCAAGCATAAACATACTGAGCCGAGTGACCAGTCGTTCTTCCCTGCGCTCTTCATCATCTGATTCAAGTGGAAGAGCAAAGAGCGAGGATGATACCAAGAAGAAAGGGCAGAGGTCCACATCTCGGCTAAAAGATGGAGTTACCTGGAGGAGGATCAGGGATGAAGATGTACCTCAAATCTTGAAAAGCACTCTGCCAGCCAATGCATTACCTCTGGTGCCTTCTCCTGATGGAGAAAAGCCAAAGCCACCAGCTCTTCCAGGAAAACTGCCAACGATTCTACTTGCATCCCGCAAGACAAGTGACGCAACAGTCCAGACAGAAGATTTATCAAATAACAAGACCAACTCGAGCACCTCACCTACAGTCGAAACAGCTCCGGTGATCTCTGAGGAAGTAGCAAGACTGGCCCTTCTCAGAAAGATTAGTGCCAACTCTGGGAGTAACCTCCAGGAAGGAGATTCAGAAGGTTCTCTGAGGAGCACAGTCTCCACTGGAACAACAGATAGCCATGTGGGTGGAGTTGTCACTTTCCGACAAGGATCCCCAAGCAAGGCTGCACGAGTCACTCCATTTAATTACATCCCCAGCCCCATGGCCTGCTGTCTTCAAGACAGCCAGAGCCAAGTAGGGACAATAAATGAGAAGTCAGGGGAAAAAAGTGAGTCATAGGGCATTTGGTGGATTACTGGTTGACACAGATGACTCAGCACACAGATGGACAGATGAGGAGCGTGCTGGTCCCTATACCTCGGGTATTGACCCTTACTTAAACCATTCACTGAAATCAAGTTTTTCCTCTCTGAGCAATTGATAATAGCTTCCATCTACCATTCATACAGAGTTGGATGTATGCATTGAAACAGGTCTGACATGAACAGACCACCAATAACTGTCAGACATGCACTTCAAAGGAAAATCTCACATGAAGAGAGAGTGCATCTTTTTGTACTTTTTTTTTTTTTTTTTTTTTTTTTTTTTTTAATTAATTTTTTTTTTTTAATTTTTATTTTTTTACCATTTT
>VUQS01031507.1:0-16072 GCA_015108495.1 Heterochromis multidens | reverse complement strand
TGTTGATCTGCAAAAACAACACCCTAAGAAAGAAATCTATGGTGGCCCTGAAAGGTCAAATTCACTGCAACTTAAGAAAACACCAGCAAATAAAAAAACACTGCAAAAGTACACAAAACACAAGGGAAGTTGAATAAACGACAACAGAAGCAGAAAAAAAACCACAACAGAAAGGAGAGAATAACGTGACGGAACAGGTGCGGTAAACAACTAATAGCAAACGTGTATCTACAGTATTATATGAATCGTGTGATGAGAGCACACCTGCATCTTTTTCTCCACCGAATCATTACTTCTTTGTTGTAACAATGATTCTTGGCAATAAATCTTATTTGGGAGTGGAGAGAGTTGAACGGCCAGATTTCCAGTGGTATAAGATTTATTGCCAAGAATCATTGTTACAACAAAGAAATAATCCACCAAACACAAATCTCCTTACTTTTTGTTTTAAGTTTATATATACATCTCCCATTCCAACTGTAATGAAGGATTCTTTAAAATGAAGGATGATGGTAATCTTAAAAGCTGCAGCTTGCTGCCTGTCCCCACCCCCTTCACGTCTGTGTGGAGTCACCTTGTCCAGTCTTCTCCAGGATGCTGAAGACCGGATCATCAGGAGCTGCTCTGCTGATGTCTTCCAGGATCTGGTCAACGGTGGGAGGGTCAGGACGGCTGGGCAGCACCACCCGTTTCTTACTTTTAGAACCAATATTCATTCTTCTGGAGATCAAACCAGATACAGGTGATCATTAGAGTTTATTTAGTGAGGTCCAAACATCTGCCTCTCATGTTCAACAATAGTTTTATCATCATACTGTTCTTGTTTACCTGTAATTTCTATTTAAAAAACATTCATTTTGTACGTATTCGGGCCCTGAATATAAAATCACATGAAATCTCCTCCGCAGTTCTAAAAATGTATTATTTAAATTAAGAATCAAAGTGGATGATCTTACACACAGAAAACAAAATGCGATTTAAAATATAGTTCAATTCGGCTTCAATCAAATCCATTAAGGATGATCTAAGGCCATACAGAGTGAACTTAATGAACTTCAGCCAGCCCTTTCTCTCAGTCTAGCTCAGCAAAAAAAAAAAAAACTGTAATAAACCAGTGGGATGTTTTGAAGCCGAATTTTACAAAACACCCCGATGATTTCTAAGAGGTGTATGTCAACCATGACAGATGTCCCTATGTTCGCTGGAAAGCGGTTATATTTGGTTTTTGAATCTGTAAAAAGGAGTTCGCAGTATGCTTTCACAAATTAGCCGTAGCTGATGCACAGCAATTACCAGAGTTCGTCCTGGCTGGTGAAACCTTGCGGAAGGTCTCGACAGTCGTGCCGTCTGTCCGCTGCTCTTTAAACCGGACTAAGGGGCAGAAAAAACGAGCTAATTCTGCCGATAACTCGACAACCACTAGCAAACAAACCTAAACCTACTGCATGGCACGTCAACACGCCGCCTGCCACGTCAGCACGTCAGCACGTCGGACGCGTCCCATAAAACGTCAGAGCTTGACGTCACAAACTTGTGAGGAGAAACTGCATTACCTAAAGTCTCATTTTTACCTGCATTTTAATACCAGCCTCATCTTGTAGCCGTTATTCCTTCTACGTCACAATAATTTTCCAACAAGTCATTAATACCATTGAAAGTGTCCTTTAAAAAATATTTTGAAAGTAAAGTGACTTTTAATGATACATGATCCAAATGATAGACTTCTGTGGAGGAAAAAAAAACGTGAATTGAAGAGAAGATTGCAGCATTTTCTATTTTGTGTCAGCTTGCAGATAAAATTAGAATATCTTTAATGTTGCTGTAGTTACATATCAGTAAAAATATGAAGACCTCCATTTTACCTTAATGCTATTCTTCAAATCCACAAAGTCCAGCAGTTCAAAGCCCTTTAGTATTTTATAACTTGTCTTGACCAGCCACCTTTCTCACATGGTGATAGGACCATGAAAATGCATTTGAGCATTCGGGAGAGTCTTGAGATCAAGCCTGAGACCTGGTGTCAAAATAAAGAACATCTGAGTCTGAATAAGGAACAATTCCAGGTCAAAATAACAAACTGGGAGCAGGTATACCAAATACAGCACTTCATCTTTCAGTATGCTCAACCTTAACAAAAATAAAGCAGCAAAGACACACAAGTGTAGCAGGTGAATTAATAGTAAAGAGAACCACCCTGGTAAAGAAAGCTCAGAAACAGCTGCACTTGTAAGAGAAGCTTAATATCCATCAGAAATTTTCATATCTGGACTTTCTGCTTATTGTACTTCTGTGTTTGTAGACCCTCATTTCTTTAACACATCAAGATTATGCAGATATAGCAGAGCCCTCACCTGTTATGCCTAATTTGGGATGAATCAGAGCTTGCATTATGAGTTCAGGTGTATCATATCCCATTTGCACTTTTTTATTCAAGGGGTATTCTGCAATTTTTGCCAATGTACTTTTGTAGTAAAATATATAGTAATATGTATATTTTGTATGTATATTTTTGCATGCATGACCTTAGGTCAGAAGGCTCTGCAGGGTGAGTAAAAGTCTAAATCAGCCATGACTGGTACCTATCTACCGAGTGTCAGTGATATCCGTGAGGTGAGATGTCGGCACAGATACCAAAAGAAAGGATTGTGTACCCAACCACGGCCTGCTGAGAAGCTGCTGTACCACCACACTTCAGGAAGTTTATTTCCTCAGGCCGTGAAGTGACTCATCCTCCACACTTCACCATGAGAAATAGCTTTATTTCTGTGACTAAGTTGTGTATTTTTTCTTATATAATTTTTTCTTTTTTTGGGGGGAAGTTAAATCTTGAAATCTTGAATCTAATTTGCAAAAACAAGCATAATAACAACACATGTAATACATTACATAAGTAGCACAGCTAATGAAAAAAAAATGGATGCAAAGCACCCAGATTTATTCAGAAATAACCAGTTACAGAAATGCAACAGCAGTGGCTCCACACCTGCAGACAATCACAAAGCACATGAAAAACTAAATAAATAAATGAGCAGGACATATAAAAATATGTACAGTTGCATGTAGAGTAACCTGCAGGTGTGAACTGTTGTTACTGTAACTCTCCTGCAGCCCTGTTGGAGAATCTGCAGCCTGCTAAATGAGGGAGGCAACCATGAGGGGGTTGGAGATATTTCAGCTTCACTTCCAGGGAGTCGTCATGTTGTTCATCTTCATATGCTATGCACATGCTATTATCATATATGACAAAAATGTTCCCATTTCATAAACTAAACCAGCAATTGTTGAGCATATTTGCTAAAAAATGACAGAAACAATTAAAATTGTTGTACGTTAATTTTCTCTTGATAGAAGATGAATCAATAAATCGGCTAGTTTGCAAAGAGCTTGTCATTTTCTATGTTCTCCTGCTTGCTTGGAAGAAGCAGGTGAGGAGAGTTTGTTGAGTAAACTGTAATCTTAATTTCATCACTAGCAGGGATGTGCACGATTTTCAAATATTTTAATAGACATTGATAGGAAAACATGAATTGTTAATGCAATATTTATTTTTTGTCTTAAAATCTGTGTTTTCCCTTGTTTTTCCCAGCGCAGACAAGATGCCAGGATGTAATGTGCCAGAAGGTGGCGCTAATGCACATAGAAGCTGTTTGCCAACAACCTTTTACAAAGCAAAAAAATAGAAGAAGAACGCACTATAAACCACCGGTGAACCATGTGTGACCCAGTGAGATTAGATTTTACTGTACAAACAGGAGAAACATGCAAAGCCAGAGCCAACTACAGCTGTTACAAAGTCCAGTATGCAACTTCATTACATAACAAATGAAGACAAGGTCCAGTGCAAACTCCACCAGGAAAAGCAAGCATGTTACAGTCTACCACAACAATGTGCAGCCATTTGAAAGCATTTTAGAAACAGTTTAGCTAATAGTTCCCAATGAAAATTGAATTATATTTTTTTCTTAAATTGCTCAGACCTAACCACTAGATGGCAATAAATCCTACACAGTACTCATTTAAAGTGGATTTCATTTCCAGCTTCATATTTTTATTATTGGACGAGCGTGGCTTGATATAGTTCAAAATTATATTCATTTATCTTATACTGGGCCTTGGAACGGCCCCTCAGTTCATCCTCTCTCTGAAACAATCCCTTTTAGCTCTGCCTCCTTTAAAGTCACCCTCCCTTTAAGCCTACTTTCTTCTGATTGGCTCCCCTTCACAAACCAAAAGTTTGAACAGCAGGTGGGTGGGGCTTTTGTGCCCCACCCAAGCTGTGACCAATATTAGGTATATCACCCCTCTATGACATCATACAGATCCAAAAGTAGAAAAACTGTCTGAAACTGAGTGTTTAGAGCAGTTTGAATCCTGAGCTTGTGGTTAACAGAGATTATTTGTACATAAGTGGGCCCAAGTGTTAGTATACGAGAGAAAATAGGAACAGATCCACTAGTCTACTATACCTGTTTACTAAGCAGTAACAGAAATGAGACAGCTGCTTCTATGATTATACACCATTGTGTAGGAACACAAAGTATTTCTTTACACCTAAAGAATGTGAATATGAGCTTTTGTTCACTTGATTTCTGGAATACTGTCCATTTTTGCCTCTTTATAGTCATGACACGCTTCAAAATTTATTGAATTTATACATGTGTAATGACAATAAAGTTGAATCTAAAGTTCAATCAATAACGCATCACCCTGGCAACACAAAAATTAGTCACTTATTCTGTGAGAAGAAGAAAGAAGCTACCCATCCAAATTTAAACTAGTAAGAGTGCAGAGTAAGTCATGAAGAGAGAGCATTGGAATCCTTGGGTGCCAAAAACATAGTGCTGCATGTGATGTGTTCTAAATAGTGGGTGCTGCAATTCAGAAAAACAGATTTACTTTCTGCTGAAGCTAGTTCATTCAAGTATTCAGAGAAATTTTAAGTGCAGATGATGGAAAAAGTCTTTAGCTGTCTGGGTCTGAAAAAACAGGTCAGAACATCAGCCACATCTGCGAAGACTTTGATAAGACAATCTGAGATGAAGAGTCCAGCCAGCTAACAGTCCCATAGTTAGGCCACAAAAGTAGAATTCATGCAAGGTTAGGTCAGACCAGCCTATAACAAAATGAACATTTAATTTCAGTTTATAAAGAATCCTTAAATGTAAGCTGAACTTTTAACTTATTCTTGTGAACTTGAACTTGATTTAGCCTTAGCAGAGATTTAGCTCTCAGGTCTTGTATCTAAATCAGGACAATGGAAACACAATCAAAATCCAGGACAACAATACAGCTTCTGTAAGTTATTTATAATCCAGTTTCAGGAGCTTTGCATCTAAAAAAAAATAAATAAAAAAACACTGATCCCAGAAATCTTGAATAGAAACAAAGAAGTGAAAAAGATGTTTTCAGAGTTTGAATTTTTCTCAACGTCCTGCTGCACAAATATAAGGTGATAAAAAAAGGAAATCAGTCTCTTTGACAGAGGTAACTATCCTGTTGGAATCTGTCAGGATGATGAGGAAAAACCCTCTTTCCCTCCTCTTCCTCACCGAGGCTCCTCCTCTTCCTCTGCTGCTATCTAAAGGACTGAATAAACAACAAAGAAACACGCTGTCATTAATTATTTTACTAGTTTGTGATTTCTGAATTGATTTTTCTTTTAATTAAGTAAGTAAACCCCTACAAAGAACCATAATTACTGGAGCATTTCAGAAAAAAAATTATTTATCATGAGAAAAGAAAGCCTCTGTATTATTTTTATTTGTTATTGTGAGTAACTTACCATCAGTCTACACTGAGTTCATTCTGATGAGCAGACAGACAATAGACACAACCAACAGTTAAAAACAAAACATTAAAAAAAAATCACGTTTTCTTTGGGGATTCTGGTCCTAAAACAACCTCTTGGGTTAATTTGTCTTTTGGATACCAGAGTTCATCTCTTAATGTACAGTAAAATTTACTTACACTCATCGTGGGCATGAATGTCTTGGTAATTTGGGGCTTTTAATGATTTCTTTGAACTGTTCTTTTTCCAGGGTGGAATGATTGTACAGCATACATCTTTAATGACTAAAAGAAAAATCAAAAATTGGGTGCACAACTTTGAATTGATTTTGGATTTTCTCTAATCCACACAGGGTCAAAGGTATACATACAGGCTCAAATATATCCATACACCGCCACTAATATTTGGTTAAATATCCCTTAGCAAGTTGCATCTCGACCAGATGCTTTTGGTAGCCATCAGCAAGTTTCTGGCATAATTCTGACTGGATATTTGACAGCTCTTCTTGGCAGAAGTGGTACAGTTCATTTACATTGGTTGGTTTTCTGGCACAGACCCAGCTGTTAAGCATAGGTCACAAATTTTTAAATAGGGTTGAGGTTAGATCTACCAGAAGCGTCTGGTCAAGGTGCAACTTGCTAACAGACATCTAACTAAATATTAGTGGGGCTGTATGTGTACCTTTCACTCTGTGTGGATTAGAGAAGATCCAAAATCAGTTCAAACTTGTGCACCCAATTCTTGTTTTTTGAAGTCATCAAAGATGTATGGTGTACAATCATTCCACCCTGGAAAAAGAACAGTTCAAAGAAATCATCAAAAGCCCCAAATTATTCATGCCCATGATGAGTGTACGTAAACTTTTGGCCACAACTGTATGTTGATACACAAGGGCCACAGTCCATTTTCTCAGTACATTTTCTGTTTTCAGATGGTGTAGGAGGTGTAGAAGGAGAGCTGTTCCACTTAGTAAGACTTTATAGCTTTCAGATAAAAAATAATAATAATTTAGATTAAAAACATATGTATCTAATACTGGCCCTTTACGCAGCCCTTCAGTTCACCCTCTGCCTGAAAAAGCTGTCAGCTTCTGTATCTTTACCCTGACTTAATGCTGTTCTTTTGAAAACTAATAAGCAGATCCTCTTCTACTGATTCTGTTTCTTCTGGACTACTAAGACCAGCAGGTAAAGCTGAGACGGGGATATTAGAAGGTCTGTTCAGGTCTTCACAGTGGGATAAGGGATCCTGTCTGCTCCTGTCTGCTTTACCTTCAAACCATTAAAGGTCTACGAGGTTCACTGGGGTTCATGCTTCACACCACATTCACTGTCTGTACAACACTGTGCTATTTGTTTAACACCAAACCAGCTGACTTACCAAACTGGTTAACCCAGGAAAGGCTGGAACAGGTAACAAGACAGCTGGGTTAGCAAAAGATCAGAGTTTATTCCTCATCTCCAATATAAACACATAAACACTTCATGAAGGTGAAGCACAAGGTCATAAAATCTCTTCCAGCATCAACTGTGAGCCCACTTCAGCTAAACATGATAACTGGAGTTCACCCTAACAGCCACGGGTGTCATTAATAACAGTAATTTTCTGTAAGTTATGCAGAGACACTTTACAGATATTAAAATAAAACAAAAAAGCTGACCTTTCCAGCAGATTTTCTCAAGCCACTTGATCTAAACAATGCCTGATTCATTGCTTTGAACTCCAGGTACTGATCTGCTACATAAACAGTGTTAGTGGGACTCTATATTGAAGGGACTGCTGATCAGTTCTTCAAATTAGCTCACTGACAGTCATGGAGAGATGCCACAAGGCTCACTAAGTGAGAACACATCACTCAGCAGCTTGTAGAGAGCACATTACCCAGCAGATCAAATTTTCACTGTTAATATTAATGAGCTGATGTACACTGAGCGTGATTAGTGAAAAACCAATGTGTAGTGATGTCATGTGTCTCAGCCAACTAAATGGCTCTATAGTCAGCTGATCTGACCCAACCTGCAGTCTGAAGCCAATCTAAGAGTCTGAATCCAGACTAAATCCAAACTGCAAACCGCATCCACAACCACAGACAGTAGCAGTGGAGACCTCCACACAGAAAACATCTATACTGTCCATTTCTGCAAAGACTTGTTTAAGACTGGTTCAAGACATAACTCCACTTTACTACAACTTGGCTCATTTTCAGAGCTGTGTTTATCATTCCAAGTTGCAGTAAGCTACTTTCACTGATTTAGTTTAAGGTGGACAGACTGAGGACAGGCAGGGAAAACGTGTTTTTTACATACTCTTCGTTCTTCATTTGTCTCCAATGGACCAAGTTTAGCTGCGGATGTCTGTGCTGATGTACTTGGTAAACTTTTAGCTTCGGACTGAGTAATCGGTGGCGACGGTGTGATCACAGCTTTATTCTTCACCAGAGTGGTCAGGACTGAGGAGGGAGAAGAAAGAGAGAGAAGGTGATTAAATATTTAAATATGGTGTGAAAGCCTCCAGCAGTGGTCCTGGGCTAGTCGTACCTTCTCTGGTAAGGTTCTCAGCAGCGCTCATGGCCTTCCCACTGAGGTCGCTGACCATATTGTCCACTGTGGCCTCATGGCGGAGGAAGACAGGCCGAACCACTTTGTTGTAGATAACCTGGGAGCCATTCCAGGATATTGGGGCCATACACCACAACAAGAAGAGACACTGGAACCACAAAAGAAGGAAACTGCTGGAATCACCAAATCCTTTTACTTGACCTTGATTTTAGTATGATGTACATGGCCCTTAAAAACAGGTAGTACTTGATATAAAATCAACATTATTTCTATAGTTAGGCCTAAAAAAAAGCTTTTTTTTTCTTCAGGTTATGCCGCATAGACGGGGCAAATATGTGTCATTGGTTCCTAAATGTTTTCTCACCTTAAAGGCGTAGTAAAACGGGAACCAGTAGAGGAAAATATCAGAAAAGAACTCGCCCAGGCTGAAGACACCATACACCACCCAGTAGGTCAACCATTTTGTGTCATCTTCTTTGCACGGACTTTCAATGGCTTTGATTCTGCAGAAAGTTATAATATTGCAAAAGAGCTGTTGAATACTGAGAAATACGTTGATCCTTCAAATATGATAAGGACAGGTACCACTGCACTTGAGGCACTATTCACAAAGATAAACATCACAGGGGGAGGTGGGGCATGAACTGTTGCCTATTGTCTATCTGCCTCTATTATCAGTAACACTACAACATCCTATTGTCACTGAACCTTTAGCAGGACCAATCAAAAAAGAAAGTATTACAGGAATAAATATCATAAACTATGACCATAAAATCACTAAAAATGTCAATGATGTCACCTCCAAATTATCCAAACAAATTGGTCTTTATCAGTTGTGACTCCTCAAGGGCAAAACCAGAATGTATTCACAGTCACATCAGACAACATCCGATACCTTGAGCTTAATGAGATTAACGTCTGGAAAGTTATAATAAAATGATCAACAAAATGTCTAAAAATACTGATGAAATGTCTCAAAATGTAGTAAAATGTCTTAATAATAAAAATACATAAATCATCCAAATATTAACACCTTATCTAAAAATATCTACAAAAGATTGATATATCCCAAAAATGTTGCAAAAGGAGATAATACTTAGAAAAGTCAGTGTATTGTAGACACAGTTGTTTTACTCACCTATAAGCCAGTTTAAAATGACAAATAAAAACTTACGAATAATAAGCTGGATAAACAAAACCAATCAGGTTGCAGAGGAGGGAGGCACCATATCCGTACACCAGGTAGAGTCCAGTCAGCGAGACGGCACCTGCATAAAGACACAGAGGAGACAGATGTTATGTCCACTCTGACCATCTAGATTTAGATTTTAGGCTATCCCAACTGTCATGGGGCAAGAGGCAGAGTACATCCTGGACAGGTCCTCAGTGTATCGCAGGACTAACACATAGAGACAGACAACCATTCACACTCACATTTACACCTACAGCCAATTTAGAATCACCAATTAACCTAACCCCATGCTTGTCTTTGGACTGTGGGAGGGAGTACTGAGGGGGAACCCACACAAACGGGGAGAACATGCAAACTCCACACAGAAAGGCCCCAGGCTAGATTCGAACCCAGGACTTCTTCCTGCTGTGAGGCAATGATGTTAACCACTGTTCCACCTAAATAATAATTTCCATACATTTTTTTGCACAGCACAAAGACCTTTAAGTCTCCTGTAACTCACACTGGAGAAAGGTATTTCCAATAATGTCTACCATGAACATGAGCCCCTGATTGTTTGAAGACAGAAATAGCAAAGTATATCCTTCAGTCTCTACACAGTCTGTTTGAAGATCAACAAATATGAATGTTTGAACCAAATATCAAATTAAATCTGAACTAGAAACCAAAGTTGAGTTCACTGACAGTCTGACTGACAGACAGACAGGAAGCAGTGTAAAAAGTGTCTTACCTCTGATCAGCTTATGTTGCTGCTCACACATGGAGGCGGCGCTGCTCTGCTGCCTGTCTCTGTGGATAATCAGCTTTAACGTCAAGGCTCAGAGCAGGAGACAGTGAGCACCAGGCACCATGCTGACATCATGTCCTGCTTACTGTGCTACGAATCCAGTGCACCAGCATCACCGTGCTCTCAATACACTGCTGTTCCCTGCTCACTGGATCACTGTGTTCATACGGACCTGAGAGTCCTTTAAAGACTACCAACAAAATACACTGTTCGATATATACTGTGCCTCTTTTTCCTACCTCAGAGAAATATTTTTGTCATTTATTTTTTAGAAAAAATTTAAACTTTCTTGGGAAAGTGTCTAAAACAGTCTTTACACAATATTATAAAAGAAACTCAATATAATGTGCAACAATCTAATCAGTGCAATCTACCACTGAACACACCGCCATGTTGTTTGAATAACCTTTAATGAACTGACAGTACACAAATCAAGTAGAGGGGACACATGGGAGAAGTTTTGCCTTCAAGATTTTCTGACAGAAAGTTTTTCCATTTTGACTCAAACAATGAACTCCCGAACCTAACAGAGGTTTTTGTGCCTCTTTGTCCCAGCTGGATGGATATATATCTATGATCAGAGGTTTTGGAGGGAATAGCCATTTTTATTAGGCTAATTTGGGTGAATTTGCCCTTTAGAAATCCCAGCTGAAAAGTGTCATGGTGCAGACTATTTGAGAGAGAGAAAAATACATTTATAGAAATAACAAGAGGAGTATTAGACTGTGTAACTCTTCCAAGGCTGAAAATTGCCACACAATAACAAAGGAATTGAGTCCCTGGATCGAGAAGGATTTCTGGATCTGTATTAGTTTGTGATGTTTTCTCCAATTTTTTCTTTCTTCAGTTTGATATGTATTTGTGAAGATAGGATGTGAAATGTCAAATTTTGCCCTATATCACAAAATAGTAATGAATCCTTACAAAAATACCTCTAGATCCAGATAGTCTCCAAAAGTTAATCACTTCTAGTTTGGACCAACCCCCTGGTTAGAGTTTAAATGTCCATGTGTGACAATCATTTATCAAACAATAATGGTACAATTAAATTAGTATTATTTTATAGTTACTTTAGAGAGCTAACTATATACAGTTAGAGAAAACATCAATTAACAAAATAATTATCCAAAAATAATAGTAACTTAATAATAACAATAATAATAATAGTAGTAAATAGTAACTTTTAATTTAAGCAACAAAAAAAAAAAGAAGAAGAACAAAAAGAATTCTTTTGACATAAATCAGACAGTTAAATAAAAATGTCCTGACAACTGTGATGGAGCTCAGAGAAATTGATTTAACGTTGTAATGAAAGTTAAGCTGTCTAAGGTGAAGAAAATAACATATTTTGATTTTCTGTTAGGTCCAGATAGGACTAATAATAATTAAGAGGCGTAACACTGAATGATTAATACACTGGGGACACTCATATAAATCTTGCTGCTGTAGGTAAAACTGTGAAGCTGAAGATATTTAATAAAGTCACAAAACAGAATCCTATAAACAGCCTTAGCTTCTATTATCCTCTTAATATCCACAAGGTTACCAGCAATCCATCTAGGGATTATGTCATGGTAGGCACTGGTTTGCTTGTTGTTTTTGTCTGTTTTTGATTTCCTTCCTAAGGTTTAGGTTGGGTTGGGCAGGCATGGTTCCGCCTTTGGGTGGAGCCACCACTGTCTCCTCGGCCTGCACACCTCTTGCTCATTCTCCTCATCTACTCACCGATACTTAAGAACCAGCTCTTGCATCCAGTGTCCACCAGATTGTCTGCTTAGCCAGTGCTAAAAGTGCTAAATCAGGCCCTTCCTTGTGGATGTCGCTGCACTTTATAAACCTTCCACCATTATTCTCTTCCTTCTTCCTGTTTCAGTTAGTCTCTCTGTAGGTTTGAGGAGCCGCCGCATCTGTGAATCAACTTACCTGCCTAACAAAGCTGGTTCACTTTGGAAAATGTTCTCTGGAGCCTTCTCTGCCTCGTCACCTGCCTGCCCTCTCTCCTACGACCTTCTGCGAGTAAACCAGTGCCCCCCTCCCGGACCATACCACCAACTCTCGCAAATAAGACTATTCATTCACTGCAAATCTTGGAACTGTGCTGATTCATCTACCAGCTCCACCTGGATCTAACAGCACTCTCCTCTCTCCCAGTGAACCCCATCAGAAGTCCAGTGTCTGTCTCCGAAAACTCACCTCTCTGCGATTACCCCCATACCCCTTTTAGTTCTACATAAGACAAAACCCAGTTTCCCGGGTGAAAGACATGTCCAAGGTTATAGCTGCAGAAAGTTTTAAGGGCTACAGCAGGATTCATTGTTCTGTGCAGGTGGAAAAGTGGGCCTGAGCGGCAAAGGAGTGACAGTAGAGGTTACCATGGAGGGGAAGAAGGGTGAAAAAACACCACGCTTCACCAAAAAAGCAGCATGAGAAGCTCAGACGGTGGCTGCAGGACAGTTTTCATTGTTTTTGACGCTCTGTTTCACTCTGCTACAAAGAAGCTCTTTGTATTTTATGACTGGTCTTCTCTGCAGCAGGCTAAGCAAAGTTATGTGTAGGACCGGTATAAAAACCATGCCATTCCCTTAAAGCTGCTAACACAGTTGATCCAGGAGCTGATTACATCAATATAAGGAGACTTCTGACTGTTACTGTTTGATCAGAGGAACTGAACAGGAGGCTCATGCTTTCGGCTCAGGGCGATTCATGTCCTATTAAAGACTGAAAGAGAAGAACTGGAGACACTGAAGCAGACAGTGCCACAAAACCAGGAGCTTAAAGAAGCTAAAACTTTGAAGGGCTGCAGAGACAGTTTATCTGAGTTCAATACGATAAAATATTTATTAGTGCTGAGGATTAACTGCAGAATAAATGAAGCAGAAAACCTCCTGAACATTTCCAGCTTCCTGTTATGGACAGCAGCTGATCACAGGAGGATTAACTGAATCCTCTTCAGGTTTCCACTGGCATGCAACAAGCTTTATACAAATCAACTACATCTAGAACAAGAGCAGAATGATCCAGAAAGTATCCCTGACCTACTAGACAGAGCAAGCAGCTTGGGGAAAAAATAACTATAGAAGACCAAATCTCACGTACCAAGAGCAACAACCTTCTTCTTGATCCCAGTTTTCTCCTCCACTTTCCCCAGAAAATCTGTCACCACATTCTTCTCATTTAGAAACTTTTCAGCTCGGTCTTTGATAGAGAAGAACATGTCTAGCAGGCCCATGGTCCTCAATCTGGTCCTCAGACAGCAGAGAAGTCGAAGGACAGCAACCTGCCGTGAAGAGTACAGTGCCGAGTTTAATCCTCTGACAGCAACAATCTGCTGAGGAGGAGGAGCACAAAAGAAGGTGGTGAATTTGATTATTTTAACTACCAGTGACGGGTTCTTTCTTTCAAAGTTCTTTTTATAAATATTTTTATTTATTAAGGAAACAGTGAAAAATGAAGATACTATATACAGGATTATCAGCTGGGCTTTACACGGCTTTATAGCTCAGCCATTGATCATTCAATCAAACTTATTAGTACAACCATTTGTGCAGGTTAGAGCAATTCAAAGTACTTTACAGAGAAGTGCCAGAGGTCGATTGTAAAAAGAATAAATAACTCCAAAGCACACAGGTAATAAAAATTATTTAAAATATGAATGAAATCAATAAATGAACAAGTGTAAAAGTAAAAGTGTAATAAACATGATTGGATTTATGTGTATATGATCCTTGATAAAGGTTTGAAGAGTATGTTTGTGAAGAAAACTCAACAAAAATTAAACTGAAGAAAACAGATTAAAATGTCCTGGACGAACCTTTCCTGATGAAAATGTGGCATTAATTTTTTTATTCAAGTCAGTTTCCCATAAATCAAAGATAAAATCAAATAAAAAATGTTACCTGATTTAAATTTTGCTCCTCTCCCCTCCAGGATCATCTTGTTTTTACATATCTGGACTACCTTCATCCCCATTGCTATTAAAAAAAACTGCAGTTCTTCTAACAGTCACTTAAGGCTGTTTTCAAAAGTGACTCTCATGAAAATGCACAACTTTACAGCAGAAATAATGTTTTACAGCCTGGTACTATGGTTTAAATTAGGTATTGAGGTTCTTGCATTCTCAATGCAACAATCTGAAAACAGGACATCACTGAGGGACCTGAGATGACTTTCAGTTTTTCTGTGCAATATTTTGAGGATGCGTTGGGGATATTATTGGGCAAACAGATTATAGAATATTATTTTATGAACATTTCAACATTTTTACATAGTAATATTGGAAGAACATCCTCAATGCAACATTTTGAAACAGTGTTTCATTAAGAATTCTTTTTCAGTCTTTCAGTGGTAAGGCTCCTTTGAACTATCTTGCAGATAACTGGGGTCTAATAGACATGTTGTTAAATTGAATGAAGTAAATATTAAAGTTACAATTAGGTCCATATTTGGACATTAACACAATTGTTAGGAAACAAATCACAATCATTTTTAATCATATCCCCTCATTTTCAGAGGATGAAAAAGTAATTAGACAATTGACTGACAAGCAGTTTGATGGCCAGGTGAGGCCAGTACCCTCATTATGAAAGATTAAGCAGATAAAAGATGTGGAGTTGATCAAAGTGTTGAATTTGTATTTGGTAGCTGGTCACTGGACTTAATATAAGATTCAATGAGATGTTAATGCAAGTTAAAGTGGCAATCATTAGCCTGAAAAAACAAAATAAACCTATCACAGATATAGCTCAGAGAGGTCAAAAGTAACAGATGCACCGGCTCAGAGGAGATTGTCTGTCTGTATTGCTGCTGACTGAGATCACAACATTGTGAGTGTGTGGTGGACATAATTATGTTTACCATTATACATCCAGTGGATGGATGAACTCATAATTCTTATTTTATTTTAGAGTTTTAAAAAAAGATGCAGTCATGAAGAAAAATGATGCGTCACCTGTTGAAGACATCACTTTCTGAGGAATTAATCAAGTCCACCGCTCCCTTATATATTTTTATTGAGGGGGACAAATGCGTGTGGTTTAAATATTAGTATATGTGTAGATTTCCCCTGAAATATCATTTTTGTGGTATTTATAGCACTGTTTATTTTTCTTCTAAGACCTATTCTATGTCGGCTGTTTGTCCATATAACAGATGGACATAAAATTGCCACATTCCATATACACCATTTTATTATGAAACACGCCTACATTAACGTATCCCTTTGTTATACACATTTTACTTAGAATTTTACCCAATCACCAAAACACTTCTGTCCAACAGAATGTAGTTCAACTATACAGTCTAATATTTGCCTGTAATATATTTGAGTATCACAAAATGACTGAAAGCAAAAACCTCAGAAATGATCTTGTTGAGTGAAATGTTCTGGTTCTCATAAGAAAGTAGCCTAATTTAAATGTACAGGGTGGGCCATTTATATGGATACACCGTAATAACATGGGAATGGTTGGTGATATTAAAGTCCTGTTTGTGGCACATTAGTATATGTGAGGGGGCAAACTCCCCAAGATGGGTGGTGACCATGGTGGCCATTTAGAAGTCGGCCATCTTGGATACAACTTTTGTTTTTTCAATAGGAAGAGGGCCATGTGACACATCAAACTTATTGGTAATGTCACAAGAAAAACAATGGTGTGCTTGGTTCCAACGTAACTTTATTCTTTCATGAGTTATTTACAAGTTTCTGACCACTTATAAAATGTGTTCAATGTGCTGCCCATTGTGTTGGA